>LUCW03000576.1:15000-35000 GCA_001586965.3 Sphaeroforma sirkka
GTATCTAGATGCCTTACCGACCACAGGCACAGACTAGGTGATTCAGCACCCACAGATCAGCCTAAAACACCCGACCTGAGTGCATGTGATTTTACCACAGGAGGTAGATAGGATGGCTCACATATATGTAGGGTAGGCTTGCATTGATGTACGTTGCACTGTGGTCATATACAATCTTGAATGGAATCCTTTGGTCAATAGGTGATGGATGTTCTCCCAGACGATCGAGAGGTGGCACGCGATCTGGCAGTGTGGCACTCGGCGATGGTTTTACCAAATATGATTGCAGCCCCGTTGTGTAAGTGCGCAACATATAGTATTCTGTATGATTGTATACATATATATATATATATATATATATATATATATATTAATGTGTGTCTGTGTCTGTGTCTGTGTCTGTGTCTGTGCCTGTGTCTGTGTCTGTGTCTGTGTCTGTGTCTGTGTCTGTGTTTGTGTCTGTGTCTGTGTCTGTGTCTGTGTGTCTGTGTGTTCTGTGTCTGTGTCTGTCTGTTCTGTGTCTGTGTGCGTCTGTGTCTGTGTGCGTCTGTGTGTGTGTCTCTGTATGCGTGTGTGTCTGTCTGTGTATGTGTCTGTTTGTCTGTGTATCCGGTGATCATAGGCAAAGGCCAATATAGCGAATATGGGATGCATTACTAATTTACTCATGTCAGCCTGCACTCCGGGTATTTAACTACAATCAAATATTTACATGCACATATAGCTTGGATATGACTGTTTAACATGACAATCAGCAATACAAGCGCCACTACCGTCATCAAATACTCATGCTCGACATTGCCTGGCGCCAATACAATTGCGGCTACATCCGTACCTCTTTTAATAGTACTAGCACATACTTCCACTCGTATCGACACTTACACTGATACCATACTCTCTGTAGCGGGCGTTCTACGAGACTACTTTCAGACGATGGGATGTGGGTGCGAGTGCGGACTGGGCTATATAGTGGTCTTCATTTTAGCTTCAGTATATTTTTTACTGTCCGGCTTATTCGTCATGCGTATACGAGGTATCAGGTGAAGCTACCCGGTTGTAAATACAATACGAACAAATTGGTAGTTTATACTTGAATATATAATTAGCAGAAATTCAGAATATAACATTTTGCATGCAGCCTTTCTAACTTCAAATCTGAGAGAAGGGTGTATCTAGGAATAGGCTTTGAGGGGTATCAACGAGTGGGATAGCTGAAAATTCTACTAATGTATACTATATTGACACTGTGCGCATACTCGCGGGGTATTGCTTTCTTTACATACAGGTGTGCATAAAGTAGTTGTATCATTTCAGCCCACCAGTCCTCCGTGCTGTAGGACAGGATAATTGAATCTTTAATATTATAGCTTTGCCGATTGATATTTTTCTACCCAGGAGATAGAGAGTTCATATTCTCGTCCGTCCGGGATTGGTTTCAGATTACTGGTATATATCTTTGTGACAATAGCCGAATAAGAGAACTCTCTTTTGCTTGATAGAAGTCTTTGACAAGTTTTTTAAAATGAACGGAGCTGCGGTCCTGCCATTCCGTCATCTTTGTAGTATTTTACATATCACCGACTCGCCGGTTCTGAACCAGTTGCTATGACATGCCCTTCAAATTTCTTACACAAGACTCTCTTTTCAACACGGCAGAGTCGCAGACCCAGCCAATCGTACAGATTGCTCCACAGCACTGTAAACGTTTGCAATATTTGACAGATACGCCATCTAAATTGGAGAAGGTATTTTATTTCCGATTGCTTATGGCTAAATGCGATCATGTTGGATTTTTCAGTAAGCGAGCCTTTAAATGGCGAGTGTCGTCCAAGTTCTTTGACATACTACCAGGCTGAGGTCGGTGCGCCTCACTAAACTTGTTTAATTCGGAATTATCATTGTCGCCTTCACAACAAAGAAAAGTCAAGCATACTTTAAACCCCCCGATTTTAGCTCGATAGAAGAACCAGCAGTGTTCCTGCCATCCGGTCCTCCACTCCATTTTTGACATAAAAATTCACAGGTCACCAGCTCACCGGTTCGTATTCAGTATTAGGCTATGTATTCCAGTATTTCTAACTATGTATTCCAGTAATCCTAACTTCAATTTTTGCGAGACTCTCATTTTACTTGCAAAACACTGTAGAGTCGCAGATCCAGCCAATCGTGTATGGTGCTCTATGACCTCTTTTTAAAACACTTGAAATATTCGACAAAGTACAAACACCATCTGTAAGACTGTACTACATACCGTTCCGTAGCGGTATCGGGTATGTACTCATTGTACTGCTGGCCTGCGGGCCTGCGGGTCTGCGGCGGTAGTGTCTCTAATACTATGTAGTAGAGAGAAAAGTCTGAGAAGACTCAGAAGAGTGAAGACTCTCTCTCTACTAGTAGAGTGTGACTACATTGTCTCTCTCTCTACTCTCTAGTAGAGAAGAGTGTGTGAAGGGAGAGGTAAATAGAGAAGCCAGTTTTTTTATATGTATTTCTAAGTGGCATTGCTGATGACTGAGTGAATAGTGATGGCCTGATCGCCCTGATGTGATGTCTGATTTGAAGATTGTACGCGAGTCAGACTCATACTGTCATACATATAATCTTTTTTTCTTCTAAACAATATATAGAAAATATATACCCCGTTTTTTTTAATTTATTGTGATAGACTGATAGAAGTTGATGGAAAAGATAAATACTAAAAAACAACTGAAATATTTAGTTCCTGGACTTCCTAAATACCATTCCGTCCAATTTTTCACAAGATGGGCTGCACGGACTCACGAAGTCACGACTCACGAGTCACCGGCTCATCGCGCACCGGTGAGTCACCACTCACCATTTTATATTTAAAAACTAGCTACTTATTTTAAAAATAGAGTAAGTAACCTGACATGGAGTCCTTGGACTTCAATTATTTTGTATAGGTTTTAGTCCACGACAGCACTGACCTCATAACGTATTAACGTTCTGCCAGAGTGACACTGTGACAGGGGTTTATGACCTACTTTCAACGATTAATGTTTTAAAACTGGTCGATTAAATACGTTGAAACCGTGAATATTATAAATGTATTTACATGCTATATTGGCCAAAAATAATCAGTCAACACGACCTAGATAAACATACTTAGGCTTTTGCTGTATAGATCAAGTATAAGGAAAAAATTGACGACATGCTCGACCTATTTAGTGACTTTGACCTCTTCTCATACTGGACCGAACTATGGCAATATACGCTGTCAGTGACACCGTCTAGAGAAGAAATACAATAATATGCCTGATCGGACTATTGTCCGAAGGACTAACTGTGTTACGTTTTGTTTTTGTTTTTTTAAAACAAACCCAAAAACAAAAACAATTTTTTTTAAATAACAATAAAATCGTACATATTTATTTACTGTTTTAAAAAACCGTTAAATATATAGTCGTGACTCGTGACCGTGACTGTGAGTCGTGACTATCACTCGTTAGTCTCAGTCGTCAGTCATCAGTCGTCACAATTATATCGTTTACTAAGGGTCGTTCTTGTTGTTTTCTTCTTTTTATAAGGCGGTATCCTCATTATTTCAAGAATCATAGCCTTCTGAAAAAAGAACACAAGAATGAAGGTAAATAAATATTAAACGAATCATACGATGCACATTGATTTCGATATCCTGATCCAAAGACGAAAGTCCCAACTAGAAATCAAAAATATAAACTGGCGTTTGTATTTAATCGATTCGTTCAGTTATTCCGCATCGCAGTGCGTGAAGCATTCGATTTAGGCAGGACGTTTTACGGCCATCAATTCTTGTCAGTGGTTACAAAATGAACTAGATGGAAGCTAATAGATAATCCATCCGAATCGGATGCTGATATAATTGATGCGCTGAAGATCGAAAATTTCGAAAAGTACGCGCCAGTATGATGCAGTCGGATATGGATCACCCTACTTGGTCCATTACATTTTTATCTTTTTCTATCTGTCAAAATAATTTTCAAAAACAAAATACCCATTATGATTAGGATTGTGTAAAGGAAGCCATTGCCGTAATAATAATAAAGTCGGTCATTTTGATGAGGCCAAATATCCGAAATAAAATCGGCCATTTTGATGAGGCCAAATCGATGTGGCCAATATTTAGATTGTTGACAGTCGGCGGCCAAAACATTGAAAAACGCTAAAGAAAACGCTTCAACGAGTATCAACAGAGCTATACGCCATAGCCTTCTAAAAGCAACGTATACGCAGAGATTATCGAAGAGAAGACACTCTCTAAGGATACGACTGCAAAGTTTGAACAGATTTATGTCGTGGGTTTGACAGAGTGGAACACTTGACATCACATAGAGTATCAGAGTTGAGAGTTTAGGATTTACTACCTTAGGGTTCATACTGAAGCAGACTTCATATTTAATATCTTTCTTCTGTCTGTCCTCGCTGCCGTACCTGTACAGACAGCCTCCCATCGTTTGTTCAGATACTTCCCATCATCTTTTATTAAATCTAGTAAAACATCCACGAAAGTTTCTTCACTATCAATGGCACTATCCTATTTTAATCAACTCTATATCATTAGGTTCAAATTCTTTATCACTTGTATAAATGCAGTAAACTTGTTGGTTTGTCCGTCTCTTAAGTTTTGTCTCTTTACCCGACCACCACTCAAGTACTCTCTCGGAATGGCCGGTATGATAAATGAATAAAAATTTGAGTTCAAATGTTTAAAGCTTCTGCTCATCGCTCTTGTAGTGACTGCATTTATTTACTTCACTATTATCAGTATCTGGTTGGTTTTTCCGATAGGTTCGGATTTCCAGTCATTATGAAGATTATTGCATTCGTGTATGTGCCACCGACTGCAAAATAGATTTAGCAAATTTATCGAGGTTGTTTAGTTGTGTTTTTGAAATAGCCACTCCGACACAATTCAGTATTACAAATACATGGATTGCGGACTTAATTGATGATTTCTGGCTCACAGGCATTGTTATACTAAGCTGATGCATAACTTTCCAAATGCTTCAATGTTCGATTTCAATCATATACGATTTCAGTAGAATGGCGTCTTGAGTGCAATTTCTGCGAAAGTATCTTGAGAAGAGAGCCTCGTCTGTTTGAACCCTTTCTTTGATCGCACGGCACCATTTCAGGGGTTGTTACAGCGTAATTGAATGACAAAGGTCGTTCCACCACCGACCAGTGATTACGCCCATGCTGAGATGCAAACTGCTTATCCGCTTCGAGATGTTCAACGGTTACAGAGTCGTAGGATACAAATTCTACCCCCCGATGATGTGTCAATCATATAGTTTAGTGATTTCTTCATTTTCTCTTTATGTTTGTTTGATTTCGAATAAATGTCATACGGAATCCACGACGCGCTTATTTATATGGGTCAATGCAATCAGGACGTTCTGGTCAACTCTAATCGAGAGTATATATTGAAAACGAAGAAGAAAAATTGCGACATCATAGTGGGGGGG
The DNA here is from genome assembly GCA_001586965.3 of Sphaeroforma sirkka. Classification (NCBI taxonomy): domain Eukaryota; class Ichthyosporea; order Ichthyophonida; genus Sphaeroforma; species Sphaeroforma sirkka. Next base: position 20,469 of record LUCW03000576.1, read on the forward strand.
GGGGGGGGGGGGGGTTTCAAAACAACAAAAGTACCCAACTGTTATTTTGCAACAAATATACATAAATAATGACACGGACCTTCGACCTAGGGACTTGGGTCAGGAAGACGAGGGGACTATGTATGTTTGATGCCTAACTCTAGTTTAGGAAAAATACAGAAATCTTGGAATTCCAGACGTTGTCTTGCATTCCTTGGAAATATTTATATATATATATATATATATATTAAAAATATATTTAACTTTTATTTTATTGTTTTTCTTTAAAAACAAAACAAAAAACAAAGCAATAAAACTAAAACATAATTTAACTGAAAAATAAAAAAACGAAAAAAAGTTAAACCAAATTTAAATTCTGCTGCCTGCTGATTTTGTTTTTTTTTCAAACAGAAGAGATGTATCGGACGAGAGGGGGTGAAGAGTTGCATGATAGATATGATTTTTTTTTTCAAAATGGAATATTGTCGGAAGCACGAGACTCGAGGCCAAAACCATTTTGTTCATTTTGTTTTTATTTTCAACAACAAAACCAAAACTTGACCGAATATAAAAAATGTTATTTTAAAACGACAAACTGTTTATGTTCGTCTATGTTTTTGAAAAAAACAAGAGCACCTTCTTCATGGCCCTCTGGATTTCAGGATTTGGGTATTTACATATCTGGTTCTCTAAAGCTTGTATTTATTTTAAAAAAACCAAAAACAAAACAAACAATACGGTTTCCGCTGTGGTGCCGAAACCTAATTTCTGCTGACTCGCACAGTCCACACGCCTCACAACTCGCAACTCGCAAGTCGCAAGTCGCAACTCGCCGCTTCATAGCCTCGTAGCCAATATAGGCCTAGTAGAGAGTAGGGTGGCCCATACTGAAACATGAAACTATAATTTTCAAATTTTATTATTTTTATTTTTTGTTATATACATACATATACAAGTGTTTTTATTTATTTAGAAGGCAATGATAAAAGCCAGGTTTAAGAATTATTATGAAAGTCAAGCTATTGGCCTATTGAGCATGACCTCGGTATTCGACTCCTCGGACTTCCTTTTTCTCTGGTATTCATACCATTGGAATTGTCCAAATGATCCAAAATTCCAATTTGAACCATATCATAAGACAAACATATACTATATTTGTTTACTTTTTTTAAAACAAAATATAAATATTTTGTTATCAAAATCTCGATTTGATCCAGCCTTTTTCTATTTTCGAATTTTTTATTTTCCTCAGTACAAAGCACTCTGATTTTCATAGTGCTCCTCAATTTCCAATTTAAAAAATGCATCCCCATGACCCAATCATACCCAAAAAAAAAAGAGTCAACTCGCAGTCTCACAACACACTCTAGAATCTTTCTTCCTGCTCGATATCGATTATTGGAACCTCCGAACCTGAGTTCTAGAAGCTTCTTTTTATTGTGCAACACAGCAACAGCCAACAAATGTAAATATTTAAAAAAAAAGTTGTTGACAACATCAAAAGTTCAAAGTTCAAAGTGGAAACTTTTTTCTCATCGTATCTTTTTTAAAAACAAAGAAATATATATATTTATTATATATATATATTTTTTTTTAAATAAAAATAAAATTGTCTCTTGTAGAGAGCCTTTTAAATTATACACTTTGTGTTGGTAATTGTTTTTGTTTTGAAATAGTGTGTGGCTGTGTACAGTGGCGTGTCTCTTGTGTATTTAGCCTGTAGCAGTGTAGCCTGGCCCTGCCACCCCCTGTGTATGGCACTTCAAACTTCAAAGTTCTAACTTGAAACTTGAAACTTGAAACTTCAGTCTTGAGTCTTCATTCTTCAATCTTCACAACGAGAGTCTTCTATCGTCACTCTTCACTCTTCATCGAGTCTTCAACTTAAATTCTGAAGGACGAAGATTCGTCAATGTGCGAGAGTAACATTATTAGCCAGTAGATATTGAATACTGTTGCTATAGACATGCTTGCCCTTGGGCCTTGAAGTATGTAAATTTTTTATTTTGTTCAATATACTAATAAAAATTGTAAATATTTGGACTTATGTATTGTGCATTGCTTTTTACTGTTTTACACAATATAATATTCTATTTTAAAATAAAATGGAGTAGTTTATATAAATTTTTTATACTTTACAGTCGCGAACTATTTAAATACACACTCTCTCCTGCGAGTCCACTATTGAAAGTTGGATATTGTACGCCACGAGCCCATGACAGGCCACTTCTATTTATAACGCCAATTGCCAATTCCAAACCTTTGATATAATTTACTTTGTAAATTTATATCTTTGTATCTTAGATACAGGTAGATGGTTAACTATCCATAACTTACATTGCAAAAATAAATAGACCTCTATATAAATTGAATCGCCAATCGAATTATACGAAGTCGTACTTTATACGGGCGAAATGCAAAGCCCCTGCCGTTGAAAGGCTTGCCAGCGTCCGTGTGTCTCCTAGTAGTGCAGCCCAGGGCATCAACTCGCCATCTGACCGCGAAAAGTCAGATATTGGAAAGGCTATATCTCCCGAATAGGTGGAGGAATCGTCTCGAGGTCGACGGTTTATTACTACTGAGAATCAGCCCAATTTACCTATCAACACATGCCTCGCCACCGAATGTTGGGGCGGAAGACACAAATGTCGGGGACGCCATAACCTGACAACGAGTAGTTGAATTTTCTCGATTTCTACGTCATATGAACCCCAAAGATGAGCTTTTTACGAAACTATCCGCTGCCGCGGTATCTGACCCTTAGATCCTATTCCACGTGGCCGAAATTCTTCATATACCAGAAAAAATAATATCCTGAGCCGGCGTTCGAACTTGAGGCCCTCTGGTTTACCAGCCAACAGGTTTACCACTGAGCCAGTTACCGCTGGTAAAGTGGGTACTATCTCAAAATTCAATCTCTATAGCTTGGAAGCTACAATCGACCAACCTCTCGACAAACCTAACCCTGTCAGAGGCTATGATCGTATGGAGATCGATGAGGCTTACCACCCTCATAACATCTGTAGAAATACGGCCTCCGGTCAGTCTAAAATATCAAGATCAATTGAGATTTTGCATTGGTTTTTATTTGTATTTTAAATAATTTAATACAAGCTCTTTTTCCAATATTTCCAAAGTGTTCTAAATTCACTTTGATGGCTCCAATAGCCTGAGTATTTGGTATGACTCATCTACTTGGACCTATTTGAGACATTAGGAGATGTAGGATATTATAAACTATATTTTATAATCTCCGAACTACTACTTATAGATTTTGGTCCTCCCGCCAATCTCCAAAATCCAATAAGTCTTTTTCTTTTTTTAACTTTTCTTCAGATGGAACTTTATTTATATCAGCTAATGTATTAACGTGACTTACGTTATTATGTCTATTTACAAATTAGGCAAGTGGTCATGAACACTTAGTACTTCTAGTGAAAATTATTCAATAAAGAACAGCTAGAGGTACGCCCTGTGTGATCGAGGATATTTAGGCTCTTAACAAGAGGCAGTCCCGATCATTCTTACACAAGCTACCACTGCTAAATCCTAACTGACTAAATTGTATTTTAGTTTAATATAGTTTGAAACCTAGTAATTTCCATCGAAGTTTACACATCGATCCTCATTTACCATCTAACCCTGGTAATCACGACTGTGGAAATCGTTATATCAGTATCTCACTAGAGAGTACCCACTGTAGCACTGAGGACGAGGGAGTGAGAACCAGACAACAACGTCTCAGGCTATTACGTTCTGGTATGCAAGTCCTTGAGGACCGTCTATTGAATATCTCTGACCTTGACGATAAGAAAGCGGAAAACATTCGCTATCTAATCGATAACAAGAGACAGAAGATAGACTCCATCTTGGCACTAGCAGCCCGTAGCACTGAGCGTAAACCCCGTGAACGCTTCGAACCAAGCTTTATAAAGCAGCTAAGTAACGCGAAGGCTGAAGTCGATTTTTCTACTATTGAGAGTACAGTGGAGACACTTAAGGCCTTTGCGAACGATACTACTATTTGAAGTGCTCTAGCTCATATGACACAAATGAACACTCGGATGGGAGGTCGTACCTATACTGGCAAATATTTATTAATTTGTCAGATGATGGAGACTCTGAGGGCTAGCCTATTTAAGAAGGTCAATGATGATATTATCGCCTATGGTGATTTGCAATTTATGCCTTGTTCTGTCTTTGAGAATATAGTTCAAAAGCCTACCAACTCATCTACTAGAAAACCCAGCCCGCTAAGCGTACCGTGACAGAAAATAACATTGCGCGTAATACTAAGAAACCTTTCACTACTGCTGGAGGTGGTAAAGTATCTACTTCTACTGAACCAAAGAGAGAAAGGAAGGAGAGAACACCTTGAAAAAAGTGTGGTTACAACCTCACTAAACGTGTTGGCAAGTGGAATGGTAAACACGACTCTGTTAAGTGTGCACCAGACAAGCCAAACTTTGAGCACTATATGAAAGAGTGTACTACTTGCAAGGGTACTAACGGTTGGCACAAAGATGATTGCAAGGACATGCCGTACGTCCAAGTTAAGCACTGAAAGTTCTATATGTGTGCACTAGAGCAAGATTATAAGAACAAGGTTCAATAAAATCTGTACAAAAGGAGATGAACGTATATTTTAAACCGTTTATGTAAATGGAGAAAAAGTTATGGCACTATTTGATCCAGGGGCTGAAGTCTCTGCTATCTCACGCCCAGTAGCCTACGCTACAGATATGGCTATCCATAACGAAACAACTAATTTAATCTTTGGAAATGACAAATTTATCACTTGCGAAGAAGCCATTGACTATGTACACATAATATTGTCAGACAGTATAGAAGTTAAGACTCACCTAATCGCTACTCACATGTCTCAGAAATACGATTTAATTATAGGTATGACTGATCTTCTCAATTTAGGTATAACTCTCACTGGTCTGCCTAATGGGCTAGACCCAAATAAAGATCAGTCAGATGATAACATCTTAAAGATACCTAAACCTCCAGAAGGTGAAGCAAAAGATATGACTCCGCATTTACCGATATAACAATGGAACTAGTGTATGTTTAAGTTTTCTAACGTGTACGTTAAGCTTGACTTAACAAACGTCGATTTCTGTAAGTTAAAGTGTTCTTCACATAACTACGTGAGTTGGAGACACAAAGACGTTGTCAAAACCTAAATTGAAGATTTATTAAAACAGGGTCTAATTGAAATCAATTATGATACAACCTCAGTTAACTTAGCTCTCTTACCAGTCGATCAATATAAATCTAATGGAACGTTTAGTAAAACAAGAGTAGTACTAGACCTGTCGCCAATCAACAAACTAATTCCGCAACATAGTTTTCCCTTACCAAAGAGAAGCGGCATACTACGCAAAATGGAAGGTGCGACTATCTTTTCCAAGGTAGACTTAAAAAAGCTGCATTCCATCAATCACAAATATATGAGCCAGATAGGAAATAATTTTCCTTTACTTGGCAAAGTACCAGTTTAAAGGTGCACCTGAAGGCTTACACATGTTACCTTCTTTCTTCCAACAAGTTATAATGGAACTATTTGCGGACCTGTTGGTAACGTATCAGTGTATTTAGATGATATAGTTAACTTTACAAAGACAGCGCATGAACATACTAAACTCGTTAAGGAAGTCTTAAAGCGACTAAACTATGCCAAACTTAAAATTAACGAGGACAAGTGTTCTTTTGCTAAAGATACTATACACTTACTTGGATACAAGGTATCTGCAGCAGGGGTAGAAGTTGATCCTGGCAAGAAGCAATTTCTATTGGATTTATCAACATCAATCACTGGAAGAGATGTGAACTCTGTGTGTGGGTTTGTTATCTTCTTCTCGGATTTGGTACCTCATTTTTCTCATTACTTAAAGCCTTTCAGTCACCTACGGCTGCACAAAGGGTCTTTGGGAAAGCTCTGGATCAAAGAATGTGATGATGCATTCAAGCTAGTCAAAAGTAAAGTAATGGACGCACCCATCATGCAATACCCTGTGAATGGTGTCCCATTCCAAGTAGCAACCGACGCTTCAGACCTAGCGGTAGGTGGAGTGCTATACCAAACGGTAAATGGTAAACCACGTTACATACAATTCTTTAGCAAGAGTTGTAATAAGAATCAACGGAATTTTCCTACCGTTAAACAAGAGCTCTTTGATATAGTTACTGCGCTAAGACAGTTTGAAGACTACCTTTATGGAAGTTACTTCACTGTCGCATGCTCTCTCGACTTGTCCCTGACTACCAGAAAACAGTTAAAAAGTTATTAGCAACCAATTGGATGCTTAATAAGAAATGGTTTAACCTCGCTTGATCAAGATGGGGTCCATTTAGTATTGATATGTTCGCCGCAGAACATAACAAACAGGTTTCTGATTATAGGTCGTTGACTCATCTTAAAGGTGACAAAAACCCTCCTTGGCAACTTATCGCACAGTTGTTAAATTATGTTAATAATACTAAGTCTATCATTGCGCTGTGTTGTCCTTTACGTAGCTCCGACCCATGGATACGTGATTTGATTGATATAATTCAAGCCGAGCCTATTTATATCGACCGTGAAACCGACACGTTCTTGTATTAGGGATCCTATTCTATTAAAAAGACACCTTGGAAACACACCATCGTTTGTCGCATCGGTCCTGCAGGTACCACTAAGTGGAAACCCTCAACTGAGTTCTCAGCTAAACTAGAGGAGTCTAAGGAGTTTGAACAAAAGCTCAAGACTCGTACAATACATGCAACCAACAAGAATACAGTTGAGGCAATACCGATTGAGACGGCATTAGACAGGAGTCTGCTCCTCTTGATACTGAAGTTGTCCTATCTAACGGGACTACGATTCATCCAGTCAGCGTTACACAGAATCTGACTGACTTAGAAGAGCTCGAGAATAGAGTTAAAATAATACATAATTTAACTCATCGAGCATATGAGCATACTTATAAGATAGTTATTCGTGCAGGGCTTGATCACCCGGCGCTGAAAGAAACCATACGTGAAGTATACCGACGCTGTACTGGTTGTAAAAAGAATCAGATCAAGCGCTACGGTTCGGCACCACTAAAAAGTGTGATGGTTAAACTCCCGCGATCCAAGCATACTGGCGATGTATATATCTGTCATTTCTTATGAGTGGCTTCGGGCTATAACTTGCTTTATGCAATACCAAAAAAACGCCCGCAAACAGTGGCAGAGTTATGCTATCACGTCTTTAATGACTTCGGTTTCCCCCGAGTACTATGTTCTGATAACAGTAGTGAGTTTTGTACCGACGTAATGAAAGCAATTATACTCGTATCAGGCATGACCCATAGGCGTGGTGTTCCTTACAAATCTCAAACGCAGGGTGCAAATGAGACACGTCCTAGAGAACTAAAGAAGCTTTTGCGTACCGCACTAAATGAGGTTGAGTATATGTGGCCTTATCATATGGGTTCAGACTCAAATGAATAACTGCATGAATTCTCAAACTGGAACACTCCCGTTTCACTATTTCTTTGGCCGCTATAGTAAATTACAAGCAACGTTTGACAAAACTGTGCCCGAGAAACACGTTACCCGTGGCTACAAAAGATCGAGCATATGCAGAATGTTGTTTACCCCTGTTTACTCGAGCACAAAAATCGTGTCCTATTTAAAGCGTATGACCGATAGAATAACACTAAGAACATTGTTCAGTTCAAAGTTTTCCATACTCTCTTCTAAGACAATCGGACCTTTTGTTATTTCCTACCATGATGAGAAGAGTGATACTTACGAAGTAAATAGCATAGACGGTACTAGCACAACCAATCTAGGTACTCACCATATCCTCACCTCCAAACTCTCATTTGCTCGCTCATTTGATTCTGATTACCCCAGTTATGGAGTCACAAGTCAAAGATATAATTGACAAAACATCCAAAGACGGTTACACCTACTACAAAACCCGTTGTATGGATGGAACAGTATCTTGGCTAACCTCCGATGCATTTCGTGAATCACGCGACTTCCTTCGTATTTAAAAAAAAAAATATGGAATAAGCGTTTACATAAGAACACGTGAGATAAACGGAAAGGGTTTCCTCAGGTGACTACAAACCCGAAAGGATCTGAAATTTCTTATTTGCCACCTACTTTCTATGTGACTAATCTTTCTGATCTGCTTACCAACAGGGCAGAACTGTTTTCGAACTTACATACTAATGAAGAACAACCTTTGACTATTAGCCTACCAAGAAATAAACGTAAGACACCTACATCGGAAATGAATACTGGACCAAATACTTAACGACATAGAGTACAACATGAGTCTTGAACTCGTACATATAGGCACATAATTACTCGATAAACCATGACCAAAACCGGTTTACCTTGGTTTTCGCTTTACGAACTAGATCGTACCTTCACGTACGTCCGTAGTCCTAAAATCAGGGGGCTATGTAAAATTACGGCCTCCGGTCAGTCTAAAATATCAAGATCAAATGAGATAACATATTGATTTCTAATTGTATTTAAAACAATTTAATACAATTCTTTTTCCAACATTTCCATAGTGTTCTAAATTCACTTCAATGTCTCCAATAGCCTGAGTATTTGGTATGACTCGTTTACTTAGACCTATTTGAGACGATAGTAGACGTAGGATATTATAAACTAAATTTTATAATTTCGGAACTACTACTTGCAGGTTTTCTTTTTTAACTTTTCTTCAAATGGAACTTTATTCATATTAGCCGATGTATTAACTTGACTTACGTTATTATGTCTATCTACAAATTAGGCAAGTGGTCATGAACACTTAGTACTTTTAGTGAAAATTATTTATTAAAGAACAGCTAGAAGTACGTCCTGTGTGATTGAGGATATTAAGGCTCTTACCAAGATGCAGTCCCGAGCATTCTTACAAAAGCTATCACTGCTAAATCCTAACTGACTTAAATTGTATTTTAGTTTATATAACATAGTTTGAAAACACAGAAATATCCATCGAAGTTTACATACATGTCTTTTTCTTTTTTAACTTTTCTTCAGATGGAACTTTATATATATTAGCCAATGTCTTAACTTGACTTGCGTTATTATGTCTATCTACAAATTATGCATGTGGTCATGAACATTTAGTACTTCTAGTGAAAACTATTTAATAAAGAACAGTTAGAGGTACGTCCGGTATTAAGGCCTTTACACCAAGAGGCAGCCCCGATCATCCTTACACAAGCTACCACTGCTAATCCTAACTGACTTAAATTGTATCTTAATTTATATAACATAGTTTAAAACATATAAATATCCATCAAAGTTTACACATACCATATGTATATTCATTGTAGCTTGTTTCATTTGAAATATACAAGAGAATGATTACTGACAACCGGATGCTTCTCGCCGATTTATTTCCACCCCCTTCCGCGTCGTTGACGTCAATTTATTTGACTGTACTAATGATACACAAGTTGCTACTTATTATCAGCCTCGAGCCGGGAGCTTTACTTTAAGATGCATAAACCCAATCGTGAAACCAATCTCATGGATACGTCTATGCAAACATATCATTCACCAAGAAGGATTGGACGGTCACCTCAACAAATTAGAGGCTCAAAACGATCAGGCCACCTTTGTCTTTCCCTTAGACCCCCACAAATAATTGCTTTCCACGAGCACTGGCAGCTTTATTCTCACGTGGAAGTCTTCTCCGTAATGGCTCTGAAGTTGTTGGTGCTCCTAAATAGCACTACATACATGTTGCTCGCTTAGGCAGTTTTAAATATGCCGTTCTCCCAATAGCCAATATTCTTTCTGCCCACGACGACGTCGTCGGACACCCTGCTGACACCTGCTTTTACACTACTTGTGTGTCCTGAAAAAATGTGCCGCCGCCTCATCCTCAACACACTTAAAGATCCTGCTACCCAACCACCAGTCTGTACTGTCTTCCATGTTGATCTTGACACTGGCTTACCTCACTCGCCTACCGGTTACACCTCCAACATCGAGTACGTCGATGCTAATAGCACCATGCTCTTTTACTATCCCATTAAGTTTAAGGACGATGCTGCCGACACGTTCGGCATGTTTTATACCACTGTCGGCAAAGACAAACTCGCCGCGCTTGCAGAATTGAAGTGTGATAGGGGAGGTGAATTCATCTCTTCCACATTTAAAGCATCTTTTCCATCTTTAAAGCCATCAATACCGCCGCCCACGTCAAGGTTCTCTATGTCCGGTCCTCAAGTATCCGCCTAGGGAGCTTTGTCCACACGCACCGTGGTACTGATATAACTAACCCACACATGCACTCTATGGTACTGATAAAATTAACTCACATATGCACTCGGCGGTAACGATATAACTAACCCACACATGGACTCTGTGATACTGATACAACTGACCTAAGATATATCTAAAACACATACACTCTGCGGTACTGATTTCTTACTATTATCTAGAACGGCTTACCTTCAAATTCGCCACCTACTTTTTGCTGTCGCTTCAGAAATTGCATTTGCTGACATTGGGGACTCAGGGACCGATCTGAAGGAATTTTGGTGGTGACTCCGGTCTCTAGTAACACAGTTCGTCTCGCGCCGTTCTAGCCCCGCCTGTCACAAGGCCCAGCGAAAAATAGGACACGCGAGACATTTTCTGCAAAACAACGAGTGTGCGATTTTTTTAAGCCAAAGTATATTGAATAATATACTGAGCACAAAATATCTTTTCTATCGCTGTCTCTTTATAGAGGCTGTGACTGTGGAGTGTGCGTTGTGCAATCACTGTAATGTGTTGTATTTCAAAAAATACCATCGACTCATCGTCATCACTCACTGCATTCTTTTTTGTATTGTTTTATTTTCTAGTATATAAAATAAAAAACAAAACAAATGTTTATCCCCCCCAAACTTGTACAATTTAGGAGGCTATGCCCCATAAATATAGATAAATATTTACTGTAGAGTAAAGAGTTGTGGACAGTTCTGTTTCACAGTCGCAATTCGCAAGTCTCGTAAATACTCGCAACTCGCAAGTTCACAACTCGGGAAGACAGAAACTCGGCGATTCGCAAGATTTGTTGAATATTTTCAAGACAATCTACTAGTAGAAGTATTTAAATGTTCTTTTTGTGTCTTCGGAGGCTAAAGTTTACGCTCTACACGAGCCATCAAGATGGCCATGTAAATATTTTAGCAACTTTTTGGGTGTTTTATATATATATATATATATATATATAATATATATATATATATATATATATATGTATATATTTTTGAAAATTATGTTTTTTTAAAATAATAAAAATATAACAACCAAGAAGCAACATTTTTTTTTAGAGAATTAGCTATTTCAAAAAATCAGTAAATAAATAAATAGAAATTGTTCAATTGTATTTTTAAAAAACAATAATATTTAGAAGGGTATGATTTAAATTTGTATTGTGTTTATTTTAAAAAAGTAGAAGAACGAATTCAAAGCCACAAAGATTTGGTCTTTACCGAATGCAGAATGCCGGCTCATGGGTCGGCCACTCGGTTGTATGTATTCGGATTTCGGAAGTCAGAAGACATAGCTTCGTTGGGAAAACTTTCAGAACATGTGGATTGAAATTCTGATGTCAATACTTTTTTAAAATATTTACACCTTCTAGTCAGAAACACTGGGATTGTGGATTGTCCACGCCGCGCGGTAAATGGTTCGTTTAGGGTTTATTAGGGCACAAAATACAGGGGAAGAGGAGTTGGAAAATGTGCGTGTCCGAAGGTCAGTTTAGGCTTTTGGACTGTCTGAACAGTGCTTTTTTTGTCCAGACTCCAGAGCATTTAACAACTCTATCCTGTTAATATTTTGTATATTGTGGTTATATTGATTTTTCAGTTGAGCTAGTATCAAACCTTTTTAAAAAAAATAAAAGTAATTGTTTTTTAAAAAACCGTAAAAAGTATTTGATTTAACCAAAAAAAAAGCCAGCGGTATTTACTTTTTTTATAAAAATATGTCTTGTGCGCAGAAACAAATAAATAGGCGGTTAACTATCAAAGCCCTTCATAACTTGAATTTTAAACAAAAATATACATTATAGTATGTGAATCGGCAATCAAATGTTATATACAATGGATAATGCGTCGTACTTCATAAGTGAGAAATGCAAAATGGTGCAAATAATTAGCTACCAGGACATCATGCAAAATGAAAACCTTGAAGCCGACAAAATATACGCAATGATCCATGGCCGCCAGTTCTGGTCCGTAGTGGAACGACCTGTGTTACCCAACTATGACGTTTTATCACCGAATATCGCGCCGGAGAACAAACAGGATGGCACGCCGAAGAGACCTTCGATTTTTAAAAGGCTGTCAAAGAAAATATCAAGAAGACACTCGTTATGAGATCTAGTAAGCCATCTATCTGTCGAGCGCGACAGATGCGAGAGTGCCACATATTGTCCTCATAATCAGAAGCAAAATATACACGGACTAAAACGACAAAGACTGACCGCGGAACGGCTTCTTAGTATTGATAGACCCCGAGACACAGCGGTAAAACCTAGATTGAAACTCTTATTTCCCGACTTTATCTCTTAAAAATTAAATTAGATACATCTCTCCTGCTATAATTGCAGTAAATTTTGATTCATATATATCACCTACGAGCTTCTCTTTCCTTTCCTTTGAAAAGTTGATCCGTATGTGATACGTGTTTAATACACACTATCTGTTTGACATACACTACACAGTGAACGCACAGTCGCAAATGGTCTAGGTTAAACTGGACTTCCGTCAAGTGTAAAGATCAGGCCTGTAATCGGTATTGGACATGCAAAGTTATGATTAGAGATTTTGGGTTTCGTCTCTGAGTCATCTTTGGAGAGTGTAAAATTGTAAGCCAGCTCGCAAGCTGTACTATTTCAAGCTTCTAATTGTGTAGCATCGCCTGCATAAAATTCGTTACACTGTCGGTTCATCCAAAACATATATAAATACGTCCGTCGACACAATCCAAGTATATACAACTACATTCGACGTCCAATAATATAATCGTCAGTTCAACCATACATCCACTTGATTGTTTTTGGCGACGTCTGCCTACGCAAAAACGACGCTAACAAGAGTGCGCGACGCAATCAACATTAAGAGTATTTTCCACGGCCGAAATATCAAAAGCAACCGTAAAGGTAAGTTACATAAAGACATTCGGGGTTTGCAATTCAGAACGGTCTCATATTTTCATCATATGGTCCAAGACGACTGGGCGCAAGCCTTCAGACTTCGAATAATTTCTCCTGCCACAGCTCAGGCAATTAAGGGCTTTGTATAGAACTTGCCGTAGATATCAATTTATACACATGCTTGTATTTATCAGCCACCTTGAGCGCCATTGATGCCAGCTGGGAGGCACAACTAATTGCTGAATATGAACAGACCTGACCCCCACTTTGATAAAAGATTAGAGTGGCATCGTCGATGTTTTTAGATCACCTTCCTCAATCATTTGGTACCCTCGATTTGGTCACAGAACTAAGCTTATAGTACTCTGCGTTGTCTGATTTAATAAAATGCTGGGCACGGCTGATGCACCTCATGTGAACTGACGGTCACTATTTACTCGCCACGTTCGCTTTTAATTTAACACAAGACACTGCATCAACGCAAATGTCAAACGTGTCCCGTTCGCCGCCCAGTAGAACAAACCGTTGCTAACTGTGCGCAAACTTGTCGAAGAAGGAGTTGATGTACTCCAGCGTATCTAGTATTAGGGCCTCTTCATACAAATCGCCCAATTCCTCATCGGACTCATTAGTCTGCAGAGCATGTATTAACGCACCAGTTGCTGCCATGGCCAGTGTGATGACCACAGGAAAGAGCGCCCTGGAGCCATGTCAGGTAATGGAGATACGTATTTAGAGGCGGAGGACACTAACATGTTGCATTGGACTGATATGTAGGTATAGTACGGTACGATGTATAAAATGTGTTGCTGTGGCAGGGTTCATATACTGGCAACTACGTCCGGATAGGGGAGTAGATATGAGCTGAGGTAATGTCTGGGCATGATCAGGAGGGGAGAATGTGGCCACCGTGCAGTGGAGATGGAGTTTGTATGCTATATAACGTGTCTGGCAGATAGTATAAAAATTATACAACGTATGAGAGTACACACACACACACACACACACACACACACACACACACACACACACACACACACACACACACACACACACACATACACACACACACACACACGCACACACACACACATACACACACACACACACACACACACACACACGTATATACACACACATACACACACACACACACACACACACACATACACAGACTGGACACACACACATACACACACACACACGTATACACACACACGCGCACACACATACATATATACACGCGCGCGAATGACTTGTTCGCAACTGTTTCAGGTTGTAGTTTTGTCTCCCACTGAACTGACACAGACTATACCACATTAACCTTTCATAAATCTTAATCCAATACATTGAATATCTGTAGATTTAAAGTACCACATTGG
>LUCW03000576.1:40000-47500 GCA_001586965.3 Sphaeroforma sirkka
ATATATATACATCCACATATCCATATAATTCATATAACACACACATCACATCATCAATATCATCATCACATCATCACACACATATATATATATATATATATATATATATATACACCACACAGATGTAGTTATATGTGTATGTATGGATAATGCAATGGATACGTATACATGAATGTGTATATATACATACAAGTACATGCTAGGTAAATGTTTAATAGCACAAATGGTGTATATGTACTTAAGTACTTGTGGCCCTGTGTACACATAATGTACTTTAGCTATCCATTCTTTCAAAGCATACTGATATAAAAAAACTCTTAAAAAACATGTAGTGATCTGTATATATCATGTGTGCACGAAACACAATCCGAGAATTCAATACAAAGCTATCCGACCTCTCACGTGAGCACATATATCTGTGGTGATACATATGCATGCCTCTATGAACACCCACAAATATGAACGTTGTCACAACTCAATACCAAGCTATTCGATATCTCACGTGTGCATATATGCCTGTGGGGAGACATAAGCACGCCCCTATGAACACCCACAAATGTAACTCAATGCAAAGCTATTCGACCTTACACAAGAACTAGCGCATTCTTACAAGCACACACTTCATACGTTACTATTAGAACAACCAATCAGAAAGCGTATAAAAATAAAACACAGCCGCGCAGATGAAGATATAAATAGAACTTACTATGCGCGAGTGTTTGAGTGATTTGAACTCAAACTCACAGAGTGTAAACGCATGTGAGTCTCTCCTTAGCGAGCGCTGTGTGTGTGCATGGATGTGTATTGTCATAACAACACCCGCTGGATCTTTGCCTGGCAAATACTCTATGTTCATGGATACTTACTGTCAGGGGTTCAACCCTAAAACCCTAGAACTGGTGGACGTATAAGTCTGTATCGATGGAGCAAGAGGCACACACACCTCCTTGGCAACAGCCCTTAATCCCGAGACATTCAGCAGATACGGGTAGAAGGCCTGGCATGACAGCACCAATGCGGCACACGCAGACAAACTGTACACCAGATACAGCAGGCTGTGCTTCTCTTCCTGTTAAATATATATATAAATACAAATATATATATACATATATATATATATATATATATATATATATAGTATGGTATATAAGTAAATAAACATTAATGATATCGCTGTATGTGCAAGAAATAGGGCACGTTAGGCTTCCTTTTTTGGATTCATGGTATATAATAGACCTCAGGTTTGACTTCAGCACTTTTAACTGCGACTCACACAGCCCAATGTGCGTTGTCCTTGTATATGTAGATGCAGTTAATAATCCAACTACACAAAAAGTGAAGTGTAGTATACTTATATATACAGATGTAATACATAGTCCAACTACCCACACACACCCACCCACCCACACACACACCCACCCAAACACACACATATATATATATATATACATATATAGCACAGTTGACATACACGACTCAGGTCTCACCTGAGCGATCACATGCAAGTAAACCATGAGCATGTACATGACCACAGCATGTATGCAGCCTATGGCTATCCTCCCATTGCGGTTTAATGTCTTCATGTAGAACATCCAGAACCGTGTGAACATGTAGTTCATAGCCACCACAAGACACAACAGGCCGGCCAGCGTTACTAAGCAGTGAGTGAGAAGAGAGGTGGTATTGTATAAGACTATGATATGCATGTACTGCCGACATGTATATACAAACGCGTACTTGTTTGTAAAGCCCTTATGTATGCATACATGTGTGTGTTGAGATGTCTATTCTGAGCATCAATGTGCAGTTAAGGGAAGGCCATATAAAGTACTTATGGTAATACATTCGAGACATATACACATGAGCACTGGGTATGCGTTAAACGGTTTGAATGCAATAGCATAACTTATAGATTTCGATGTGGCGAATATACGTACCAGCAGGTGTACATAATCTGAAACCTTAGTTAAGTATCATACAAACACGTACACCACACACCCAACACTCCCACTGTACAGGCATACCCGTGTAGGGTGTGTCTACTACCACTGTACAGGCTTACCCGTGTAGTGTGTGTCTATTACCACTGTGCAGGCTTACCCGTGTAGTGTGTGTTTACTATCACTGTACAGGCTTACCCGTGTAGTGTGTGTCTACTACCACTGTACAGGCTTACCTGTGTAATGTATGTCTACTACTATTGTGCAGGCTTGCCCGTGTAGTGTGTGTCTACTACCACTGTACAGGCTTACCCGTGTAGTGTGTGTCTACTACCACTGTACAGGCTTACCCGTGTAGTGTGTGTCTAGAAGTATCTTGGCCTGTTCCAGAAAGGGTCCGTCCATCACCGACGAGAGCGTGGCCAAGAGCACACCCACCGGCACGTCATTGAGCAGCATAGACGACGGCAGCAGCAGCGCAGCTAAGGGCAGATACAGACATACACACCACAGCAGTGACATGGGCGCCAAGAGTACCCCTACACGCACAGGCAGGTAATATAGGGAAGTGAAGGTGAGGTACTACATGAATCTACTCGTGAGAAGGTGTGTGTGTGTATCGTACGAGGGTTGCCCACGCGCGTGTGGGCATGAGATGAGAGTGTCGGGTGGGATGGGGTCTGTCGTGATAAGCCTGTGTGATCGTTAATGCTCGGCTAAGTAGAACCAGCACAGGTTGAATACGCACACACGGTGGTGTACAGCCTAGTCTGTTGATTCCTATACACAGTACTACGTGTGTGTATGGTAATGATAGGTATTCTCTAGATGTAGGTAGGTGTATGGATACCCTGCCAGTGGTGGGAACGTGACTGTATACAGGCGAACAAATACAGAGGAAGATTAAATCTAGTCAAATATATAGACGGATCATTGGTTCTAGTAGGAGGGGTGTTTACAGACAAACCACTCATGGCATACATCTTGATATAAGAATATCTAAAGTATGAATCAGCCCAACCCACAACCAGCCACGGACTACGGCAACGAGCACAAGGGCGAGAATAAGGAAACGAACCATAGCGTACAGATACCGCACAATATACTGGCTATAGCCGTGTATTCGCACACATGTATACACATGCACGCACACACACACACACACATACACACACACATATATATATATATGTATATATATATATACGCACATATATACATACACACACACACAACACACACACACACACACACACTCACTCACACACACACACATATATATATATATATATACATATACATATACAGACACACAGACACACAGACACACACATATATATATATATATATAAGAACCCCCATCAAGAATGCATAAGCTGGACACCTACCTATGATCAGTAGTACCACAGCAAAGGGCAGGAGGATGATCAAGCCATGGCCCATAGCGTACAGATACAGCGCCACATACAGTCCCTGATGCAACAGAATGGTTGTCATTCCCCTTGGAGTGCGACACCACGTACTCACTGTACGAACGAACGTTTACGTCAATGCAATATTGAGGACGCGAATTTGGGTACCGGCGTATACATACTCGATAATGAAACACGTTTACGGAATGATTCTGTAGGTGTATCTTGGTCGTTGTGGGCGCGTGTGTGTACTCGTCCGATGATACACAGCTTAAGCAGGTGCGAATATATTTTGGGACAATCTATTAATTCGTAAAGAATACAGGAAGAGAGAGACATCCTTGAGACCGCTTGTTAAACACAGCAAAGGCTAACCACTAAACAGCTATGTAGAACGTTGAGTACGCACATTAACTACACGTATGTACTCGGAAGGTGTATTTGTGTATGATAGACACTAACTTATATAAACACGCAGATGTCAGGTTGAGAACACAAAGCTAAATACATAATTGTGCACATGCTGTACAGAATACAAATACAAAATACACTCACACGCGCGCACACATAACTATATTTATATAGATATATATATATACGCGCAATCACACACACATATATATATATATATATACATATACATATATATATATATATATATATATATATATATATACATATATATATATATATGCATATACTACATACATATCATTATACACATACATCACATACATTCATATACATACACACACATACATTACGTACATACGCACATACAGTGCACACACATAACATCATCATCATCATCATCACATGTATCATACATATTATTATATATATATACATATATATATACATACAGTGTATGTGCATAAAACCATTCATTCATATATATACACATCGAATATATAAATATAAATATATATAGATATATATATATGTATATGTAATATATATATTCATATATTTATATATTAGATACATATATAGAATGCCATATATATAGAAAATATATATATACATAATATATATACATATATATATATATATATATATATATATATATATATATATATATATAGTGTGTTTTAAATGGCTATTCTATATATATACATCGAATATATAAATATAAATATATATATATATATATATATATAAAACACCAAATAGAATTTAGTAACAATACAACGGATAACAACAAAAGCGTATACGTGTACACTCCACCTGTGCTGATGATGCGATCAAACGACAGCATGTCTACGTTGTCCTTCATCAGAGCTAGTTCAGTGTAGCCGTACGTCCATCCCCCACACACTCATAAACGCTCCAAAGTAAACACTACGCACCATCCCTTCGTGATCCTTCTCCTCTGTGTCTGCATCATCCTGTACTTGGTTGGTGTGGATTATAAGTGATCCATATATTAGACATTAGATTGGTGTCTGTATCATCCCTTATGTGGTTGTCATGTGCTATAAGTGGTGCATATATTAGACATTCAATTGGTGTATGTATCATCCCTTGCGTGGTTGTTGTGGATAATAAGTGATCCGTATATTAGACATTCGATTGGTGTTTGTATCCTCCCATATGTGTTTGTCATGTGCTATGAGTGATGCATACATTAGACATTCGTTTGGTGTCTGTATCATCCTGTACGTGGTTGTTGTGTGCTACAAGTGATCCGTATATTAGACATTCTATTGGTGTCTGTGTCATCCCTTATATGATTGTTGTGGGTTATAAGTGATGTATATTGTTGTGGGTTATAAGTGATGTATATTAGACATTCGATTGGTGTATGTTTCATCCTGTACGTGGTTGTTGTGGGTTATAAGCAATGCATATACCACACACTCCTGGTGCCTGTGTTCAAATTGAAAGCCACTCCAACGTACTCACTGTGTGCGATTCCTATCTATTTTATCCTTCGTGGTCTTGTGAACTCAATTATAACTCATTTTTCTGTGTGTCTATATAATGACTTAATTATAATCTATTTGTTCTGTGTCTATACAATGACCTACTTAATTATAAGTTATTTGTTCTGTGTCTACAGAATGACCTACTTAATTATATTCCATTTGTTCTGTGTATCTATACAATGACCTGTGCCTGCAGTCAATACAATGCCATACCATTGAAACGCAGCTGTACACTGTGTCTCCATAGGCGAATGCAACCCACACCCACACAGCACCTGAAAGACAGCCGCCAGCCCAACAATACTCAAACGATTTCCCAACACACATCACATGTGTATATACTTCTACAGTCTACTGTGCAAGAGATAGACTCACTCACTCACTTTTTGCAACGCATACCACATGTACATAAACTTTTACATACTTTAACCCTCTATTGTGCATGCGATAGACACACACACTCACAGTATAGAAAGTGTCCATGTTTCCTAAAGAATTCCTACGTTCAATTATATAAATATGTTCGAATAACCATAGCCTGCTAAAAAAAAAAATAATTTTTTTGCAACACATACCAAATGTGCATATACTTTTACCCTCTACTGTGCATGCGATAGACACACTCACTCACTTCGACAATCCACGACATATCCACACACACACACACACTACAAACACATCACACCACACCACACATGTGTACGTACGTCAGCTGTTGTAGTAGCGCCGATAACGAAGCACACAGCCGCATAGGCGAGCGCAAACCACAGCCAAACAGGGCGTGGCAGATAACGACCCCCTAACGAGCGCTCACACGCTCTACCAACACACACAACCAGGCCTAAGAGAGAGGCCAGCAGAGGCAGCAGAAGCACTTCAATATCTGGACGAGAGAGGTACAGGCAGGTGGAAGTGGCGCATACGGTAAGACACTCGTAGAAGAGAAGAGCGAACTCACGATGGGTGAGTGAGGCGAGGATGTACTCGAGAACCATCACTACTTGCTGTGCGGGGCAGGAGAGGGGAGTTGTGTGAGGTTAGAATTGGTGGTGAGTGGTAGGCAGTATATATATATATATATATATATATATATATATGTATGTATATATATATATATAAATATAGAATACATACATATATATATATATGTATATTATATATGTAATATATATATATAAATATATATATACATATATATATATCTTATAGTAAATATATATATATAAATAAATATATCGATATAATTATACTTATATATTTACATACTTATATATATATATATATATATATATATATATCATATTCATGTCTTGTTTTTTTCATGGGCATGTTCGATCATAGACACGCGACTACATACCAAGCTACGCATTCATAAACGCATAGCGTTCTGCCCTGAACTGTTGCCGTTTAGAAACCTGTAAGCACACACGAGTGTTCACACTACGCCGAATAAAGGAGACGAATAAGAAGTATCGCACAAAGACTACCCACTCAATCCTAACACGTGCAAGTATTAGAAAACGTCTACTACTGTACGTATGGTTAGACATTGTACCAGAGACACGCCCACCTATCTCTACGCATCGGTGTACACACATCTATCTACACCCGCCGAACGGAGTCTATCTACATACACGAGGACATACACGAGTACATACGTGAGAAACGCCATAGTAAGGCGCGCTGAACTCGCGCCGTTTCGACGGCTCCCAGCACGCGCCAAGAGTCTCGCTCGTTGGAATGGCGGGTATAGGCCGCTCCCACACACACCACGCGCTCTCCCCGGGATTCTTGCGCGCTGAAATCCGCGTGTGGGATTTAGCGTCGCCTGAACTGGCAGCGTCGGAATCCGCGTTAACTGTGGTCGACTCGGAACTGCTGGACTCTGATCGTATCATGCCGTCGCCCATCTCGCGGCGCATTTCGTGCCTATAGGGAAGTGAGGGAAGGGTAGATCCAGCCATTATAACTACCTGAGTTATATCTATCTGTGTATGTATGGATCTTCGATTAGTATAAATGTATGTTAATTAGACTACTTAATTAGTTTCTAAGTATATTAAGCAGATCACTTAACTAATATGTACGTATGTTAACTAGAATACTTAGTATATACAAATATTGCATAGAACAGTTAAATTTATGTTAATTCGATTACTTAATTTGTATATAAATATAAGTTAGTAAGATTTCGTAATTGGTAAATAAGTCTATATTCGA
>LUCW03000576.1:55000-62500 GCA_001586965.3 Sphaeroforma sirkka
ATATATATATTTATATATATATAATATATACATATTAATATACATAACATAATATCATATTAACATATATACATGCGTGCGTGCACATGTATATGAATTTGTGCACGTGCAGGGTTATTATTATTGTATATACATAATACATATTATTACATATTATACATTATTATATTAATATAATACATATAATACATAACATATGCATTAATATGTACATACATGTGTATGTACATAAAAACGAACCCAGAGATTATTATTATTATTATTATGTTTGTTTCATGTATATGTATACATATATATATTATTATTATTATTATTATAATATTAACCATGCATACACATACATATATATATATATACATTATTATTATATCATCAATATTAATATTATTTGCATATACATGTATGCATGTACGTATATACATTATATCTAAACGTATGCATATCCAATCACACATACATGCACATTACATACATGTTAACATGTGCATGCATGCACAAAACACAAATCCAGGTATAACAAACACAGTAATATTAATTATATGTATATTATTAATATTATTATTATTATGTATACATACATGATATTAAGTATAATATATATATATATTATTATATATAATAATATGTATATTATTATTATTAATATATTATATATATTATTATATATTACATATACATATATTATTATTATATATTACATACATCATAATACATACACATATTGCATACGCATGCACACACACGTTATTACAATCATCATACACATACATTATTATAATAATATTATGCATGCACAGCAATAATATTATTATTATATTATATAATATTATTAATATATTACATATTGTTATTAATATTAATATATGTTATATTAATATTATTATTATGCATTATTATTAATAATTAGCATATTATATTATAATATTAATATTATTATATACATATTATTATATATAATACATATTATGTATTATTATT
This sequence comes from Sphaeroforma sirkka, assembly GCA_001586965.3. Lineage (NCBI taxonomy): Eukaryota > Ichthyosporea > Ichthyophonida > Sphaeroforma > Sphaeroforma sirkka. The sequence goes on from LUCW03000576.1 coordinate 55,979, forward strand.
ATTACATATTATTATTACATACATATTATATACATAATATGCATGCAACACTACAACAATGTCCATATTTCATATGGGTCCATATATACATATATATTATTATATACAATAATATATTATATACATATATACATAATATACACATACATATGACGATGCGTGCATGTATGCATGCATGTATGTATGTGTATGATATGATACACAATAACAATCAATACATTATTATTATATTATATATATAATAATATACATATATATATATAATATATATATATATATATATATATTATACACAACAAAAATATATATATATATATAAATATAAAATATATAAAATTTATATGTATATATGAATATATATATAAAATATATATATATATATATATATTGTGTGTTTGTGTGTGTGTGTACGTGTATGTATATATATATATTTATATATATATATATATGTGTGTTTGTGTGTGTATGATGTGTGTGTGTGTGTGTGTGTGTGCGTGTATATATATATATATATATATATATATATATATATATGTGTGTGTGTGTGAGTCCACTTGTAGAAACCGAAAAGCATCAGTAGAAGAGCTCAGATCGAATACAATGTCACCGAAGCAGTAACACGAACTACCTGTAAAGACTGCTCAGCGGCCCCAGGATCCATGTTTATTCGTTGCTAGTTTTTAATTAGCAAGAGCCATACATTATTTCAACCCTGTTAGCTTGACATCAATACGTCTACGACCATGATCCTTACACGTACGGCACACCGAAAACTGTATACATGCCTAACGTTAACACATACTAGTTTTGTAAATACTTCCACAAAAATACGAACACCGCTGACCCAAGTGACTCAAAACCACAAAACTATAAAATATGAAATGTATGATAATAAATAAATATACCATGATCTGGCTGATTATGGTATGACAAAAATGTAGCGCCTTGTTTGAAACCCCGCGCTGTGCTGCTTTTGACTATATATAGGTTTAGGGTTAGAGGACATGCTATGCAATACGATAGAGGAATATTATGAATGTTGTCGTTTTTCTTTTAAAAACGTATCAACAGGACAATGATCATGCAATTCATTTATTTTTAATAATTTCATCTGAACTGGGTCAATAAAACCTTAATTGTTACCTTAAATATAGTTACGATCAACTACACTAGTAGAACTGAAGATGTCGATTTCGCCAACCTATTACTCAGGAAACCCACAACACTACCTACTATAAGACAGGTCAACATCGCACTTAAATCAACACTAATAGCTGGCCGTGTGTGTATATATACATTTTGACAAAAAAAAAGTATTCTTTTCATTTCTATAATACAATTGACTGATATGGCGGTTTCAAGTCTGATTGCGTCCTTGGAGGCATTTGAAGGCCGGCGTCATCTTGACAAGAACACTAACAAGGATGTACAGGCAATGCTTGCCCACGGTGGTGTAGGGTATATTAAGCGGAAAATACTGAGCGCATTGGCCATGGACTACAATATCATTTTATCAACAGAAGACGACAAGATATATCTCACTGAGCAGCTCATCACAACATTCGTGAACAAAGTCCTCAAGTTCGAACTAGGTCAGGCTTTCGCCGTATTCATGGCGTCTTGTAGTGTGGCGTGTCTCTTTTACCACGATTAGTAACTGCAGATTACGATATATTATAGCTGAAGTACGTGCACCTATGAGTTTACCGTGTGAACAAGAAGTACACCACGAGCGTACAAAAAGTACCTTTCGATTTTCAATTCTGTCTACATATTAATTGATACCACACTATTTTTATTACATTAGGAGTGGATGGAAATTATGGACCACCAGCCTATTTTTACGACGATGCATTTGGTGTAGATGTGAAGAAGATTCAACTTTTCGATCCCAGAACAAATCACATTTGTTTCCACGGTGAATCTGTTGGCATTACGAAGATAAACATATTTGGATTGAAGATCGATACGTCGATGAAAGTGGCAACATTCACTGGATCACAAAGCTGCGGTTCGGGGTAGAATCTTCACATTACCGAATTTTCAATTTGAAGTGATCGCCTTATGGTGATGCACTACGTCCTACACAGCACTTATTCCAAAGTAAACTATCCTATATTTATATTCAAGATTAATACATAACGACAACAACAATCTACATATCATCAAATTTATTAGCCAGCACATTGGCATTTTGGGTTTTCTGTAGTCCATTAACTTTAATGGCGTGACCTTAGAACCAAAAATAACCCCTTTCGCTGGTGCGTCTAGGTTTTAGAAATTTCATAAAGAGTGAGTTTGAAGAACATTTTACTAGTACTGAATGGAGTATAGCTGTCAAAAGTATCAACATAGTGTATGGTGTGAAAGTTAAAAGCATGTGCTAGTAAAAAAAGTGGCATTAAATTTGAATAGTCCGGAAGACGTATTTAATCGCTTTATACATACGCATGCAGTAAGCCACAAGCAATAATGGAGTTCAAGATTTTACGGCTCAGAGAATAACATCATCGTGAGATTTCCAAATGCCACACGTTGACATGACACCTTCTTTGCGGTCGGCGTTAAATACAGCCCTCCAAAGTTAGCTTCAAATGTTCAAACCTTACACTGCACAGGGAATAAATTATCTCATGCGTATATATTTGTACAATGCTGTAGGTTGTATTTGAGTAGAAACGAACTAAAAGAAGATAAAAAATCATGGGGAAAAGTATGCAAAATAAAAAAGGTGATCGAATCTCATGGCCCTCTGGAATCTGGATGGGGTCTCATGATTTCATTGAAAAATACCAATTTCTTCTCAGGGTCGTGCAATGCTTTCCGCAGGGACCCTGATTATCTTGATATAGTGATCCAGTGGGCTATTCTAATCTTTTAACATTTTCTGTACTCCCTCGCATACTAAATAAATATGTACACACTTTTAACTATAATACATACATATATTATTTTAGGGAGAGAGAGTCAGAGAGAGACAGAGAGAGATGTCTGGCTCTTCAGACGTGCCAAACGTCAGCCGACTTCGTCCATTCGACCATCCTAAATTCCTCTAATCTTTGGGCGATCCAATAGTCAATACAGTATTTTTTTTTTGTTAAAATTCACGAAGGATTCAAGGTGGAGGCCGGAGAGTCCAAATATAAATACCATGTCCTGGGGCTTGGGCTCGGCTATTAACTTATTATGGACTATTTCAGATTGGATTTTAGAATTTAAGCTGATAAATACATATGCAGTAAGCCATAACCGTACAAGTTGGTACATTAAAAAAAGTGTATTATAGCTTTAGAGTATCCTTCTGATAATCGAACAAGAAGGCTATGTCGATATGGTATTGGTTATAGTACAAATATATGAAATTATCAGCTACAGCACTTTGAAGTTCCCATAAAATGTACTGCATTTTAAAACCCCTCTTTATTCCTTTTATTACTATAAATAAATGTCCTTGATTGTTGTCATGTTGTAAAGCAATACGAAAGTGTATTCAGTATTACGGATGGCGGATTCCGCTTTGTATCAGATTTAAAAATAGGAAACTTGCGTCCAGATTTCAAGACTATAGAAGAGCCTATTGGCTAATTTCAAGACTCCCGACGAGAAAATCAGGTTCTCCTCTACCAAGTACCACGTAAATTTAGCAGAGAGCCGGACTAGAGACCCAAACTTGAAATCCAGAGCGCCATGTTAAAACTTGAACTTTTTGTGAATATTCTTTTGAAATCTTGACTTTTTAACCAATAACCACCCCGCCCCCCTTTTTTATTCTAAACGTATTTATAGAAAAAACAAAGAGAGACTCATGTCACTCTGAGTCAGAGACTCAAAGAGTCCGAGACTCCGAGACTCTGAGTCTGGGTCTCTCAGACCTCAGTCTGTAAGACTGAAGGCCTGAAGGCTGAAGCTCATAAGTCATGACGATATGGGGGTACGGGATAGAAGTTTAACGTAAACGCACATTTATTAATATTAAAACGTTATAACTTCTTCTATAAGACTGGTTCGTATCGTGAACATAATACACACTTAAATATTTAGACCCGCAATTTGCACCTATGAGAACACAAAGGACCACATATGAAATAAAAGTTGAGCGTAAACGTATATCTATTCGATTTATAAACGTTTTAGCGGAAAACGGTTTGAGGTTGGGACTCACTGAGTCTCACTCTGTTTTACTCTGTATATGTTTCTACCCTGTAATTGCTCTGTAAAAAATATTTAGATTCTAGCCAGTATTTACATTTTCATAAAAAACCTCGTATTTATATGATCCTTTGAGAGTAAAGAATAGTGAATACCGTATTCTTTAGAGTATATTTTGCAATTTGCTCTCAGACAGAAAACTGCAGAATTCTATGGCAAACTATATAGTATGTAGTTATGTACAGTGACTTTGTATATCAATATAAAAAAAGAAACGGAAGCGAGCAAATCCTTTAGCCTTCGAAATTCGAAGTACTCCTTTAGTCTAAAATCAAAATAAAAAATCAACTGATTAAATACCCCCACTGGGGGCCAGTATTTATATTTAAAAAAACCCTATATGTACTGTATAGTGTATCAGTTATTACTGGGTGTCACTGACTCACTGGGCCAATGAGCACACTAGCCCCAGTCCACCGGGGCCAGGGCCCAGGGTCCAGGCCCCAGGGTCACAGCCTCACAGGCCCCAACAACAAGGTTGCCCAGACTCCAGAGCCTCAGAGAGAGCCCGGACTCCCAGAATGGTCTGACTTGCCTTCCCAATAAACTCCTATGGGCAGATTTTATATCTTTCACCAATAAGTTTAGGTTCGGGCCATGTGATCAATTTCACATAAACAGAGTGCACAGGAGATTCGTGATTCACAGGGCATTCTCAATTCTGCCAAAATTCAAAAATTGGAACATACTCTTGAAATCTATACATAATCAGGTTCTTCCTCTAAGAGCAACCGATGCTCTATTCTCTTCTATGGCTAAAAGCTTTTCTACAAAGTAGTATCTGAGTCTGACAGAGTCAGCCAGACACTGAATGTATTTATTTATTTAAAAAAAAAACAACTTGTATACAACTTTCGTTCAAAATGGGAACCAGGGGCAGATTGGCGATTGCTGGAATGCTGGTTCCAAAGAATCCAAACTTCCAGGTGCATGGTTGCCAACTTTTGAACTTCAGAGAACACCAAGCCACCAATCACCATGCCATCAGCCTCGGCCCTCCCCAGAGGAGTCCAGGACTCCCAGAGCGGCAGAGCCCCAGTCCCCAGACCACAGAGTCACAGACTCACTCCCACCAAGGGCCGAAGAACCGGGAGACCGAGAGCCGAATATAAAATAAAAATCATCTTCAGCCAATCAAATAGTTGCTGAATCAAGAGACAGTTTTTATATATATATTTTTCTTAAAATTATACATGAGGGGTCATGACTCGTGAGCCTCATCACCTCATGGCTCATGACCCATCATGTCGAGGGCTAACCCACAATTTTGAAATTAAATAGTGATCACTGATCAGTCAGCCGCAAGGGACCAATGGGGTAGGGGTTCTGGTACCTGGGGACTACATGATGTTTCATTTGTATTCGAATGTAAACACTATATAAATGGTACGATTTTCAAATATCCAAACCATACTACAACAACAACTATTTACTTCAAATAGATACATCATGGTGAAAGTTAACGCTACTGAAGAAGAGATCAGTCTCCTGAATGAACGTACCTACAGAGTCGGTGCTCAAGCAGCTGCTGCATCCACACTTGCAAGTAGCATAGGCGTGTTTGCTTTGAACAAATACAATCCATGGTTCAAAAACCTTCGCGCACCATTTAAAGCTGCTGCGTGGGTTGTTCCCATTGCTATCTCAACTGTGGTGGCTGCAGAAGAGCAAGTCATCGCCATGGAGCGGGAAAGACATGCTGTATACGATTCGGAAGGTGTTGGTATGCTTAAAATGCAACAAGCGAAGAAAGACGAAGAACAAGATTGGAAGACATGGTTGGCCGATAATAGATTCTCACTAGTAGCTGGGGCCTGGGTTTGTGGTGTTGCCGGTTCGCTTGCAGTTAACTATAGTAATCCATATCTATCACCGACAGTGAAGGCGTTTCATGCACGTGTACAGTCACAAGCCATAACTTTGTGCGCTTTGATGGCGGCAGGAGCTGTGGCACCCTTTGGATCAAAGAATCCGCATGATGCAGATGTTGATCTGTTCAAAAAGCGACTGGAGTTTGAAGAAAAGAAATGGGCAATATCTCACAACGGTAATATGCCAGCACCTGGCCACCACACGTAATTTTACGGTCGTCTGACAAAGTGTCATAGCAGACACACGAAATATTGTATATAATTAATTAAAAGTTATTCACTTATTACAAAGCACCTTGTATCAAATTTAAGAAAACTTCGTTTTTCTAGAGTTAATTGCCACCTCTTAACCTTTGAACTAGATAGAACGTGTAAACTCACTATTTGAAACTAAAGTCCGAGTTCCTAGTCAAAGCCACGGGCCCACTATCCTTCACTGCGT
>LUCW03000576.1:72500-92500 GCA_001586965.3 Sphaeroforma sirkka
TGTATGTACTTGTGTAGTTATGCTTGTTCCTCAATAGATCCTTGTTATTATGTATTTGCATGTGTATACATATACATGTATATATATATACACCTGGCGTATAATTATCACGCTGACCTGCGAGACTGTGGTTTGTACAGGGCTGGGAGAAGGTTATGATGGTGAAACCGCCTATGCCGAGGCCCAGCGCGAAGGTATGGACATTGTGCTCTGTGTAGTGAGTGCACCCGACTGTTATGAGTCTATCTCAATGTGAAGGCTAAACCATGCCATGCCCACTGAGGTTTAATGCAGGTCTGATGTAGAATGATACAAGTTATTTTTAGAATAAGAACAACGATATATTGAGAATAAGAATAAATATATAATTTATTTTTAGAATCAGAAAGAAAAATAGAAGTTATTTTTATAATAAGAATAAAGAGACAAGTTTTTGTCTTTTTCTTATGTCGATGCGCAAGTAGCTGGCGGGCGTTAGGTTCGATTGTATGCTCGTCTGCTTGCAGTACACATGTACATAGATATAACTTATATGCATGTGATAATAACTTATATGCATGTGATAATAACTTCTATGCATATGATAATTACTTTTATGTATGTAATAGTAACTTATATGCATATACTTATAACTTACATGCATATACTTATAACTTACATGCATATGATATATCTAATGAACACATTTTTTTACGCCCAGCCACCTGTATGTGAGCACATACTGTGTGTGCCTGCGTGTGCACACACGAGGGTTATAGAATAATTGATTATATATCTTATTGTACGCGCGGAACATGTATATCTTTCATTGTTTTTCACTGCCTGGATTCCAATGGTCTTTGCTCCACACTATTTGGTTGGTATAGTTTGGCCCACACAGTGGTATGCCCCTATTTCAAGATGACCAGTCCCTTTGTGTGTGGATGCGGCGCATGGGTACTCGTGACTTAAGTGATAGAAGCACACTATGTTCTGAATTAATATCATTGTGTTACTGTCTTTGTACTGAATTAATACTACACTATGTACTGAATTAATATCACACTATGTACTGAATTAATATTATCGTGTGGCTGTAGGACATCGATGCGATCGAGAGACCAGGTTTAAATATCATAAGAAAAGCAACTTGTATCTCATACGGATAAAATTTTTATATCCTTGGAATGGCATATGAAATTTAGATATCCTTCTAATAACGTATTATATTTAGATATTTTCGGAATAATATATTATATTCAGATATACCTTTGGAGTAATATATTATATCTGTATATCCTTGGCATAACATATATTATATTTAGAACTTCTTCGATTAATATAATGTATTTAGATATCCTTGGAATAACTTATCATATTTATTTATCCTTGGAATAATATATCATATCTGTATATCCTTGATTTACCTTATTATACATCCTTGCAATAACACCTTATGCATTCATCAAATGCCTACAGACGCGCCTGACGAAGCGAACGTCGACGATACACACCCCACAGAAGACCCGAGCACACCCACACCCGCGGACGACCCAGACACATCCAAGGGAGACACAGACAGCCCTACGGCAGATAACCAGGACGACAGTATACAGGACGCTACGGCAGATGAGAAGGAGAAGAGTGGTGAGGTGGATGAACCCGGCGATGAGACGACGGCCGAAGCGCTGAAGGAACCAGTCAAGGCTATACCAAATGCACAGGACAGGGAGGGCAAGAGGCCCAAAATGGGCATAAAGGTGTGTTTGAGGGGTGTGTATATGTGTGTATGAGGGGTTTATATAAAGGTGGATGTATAAGGGGTGTATATAAAAGTGTGTGTATGAGGGGTGTATATAGAGGTGTATGTTTGATGAGTGTATATAATGGTGTATGTATGAGGGGTGTATATAAAGGTGTGCGTATGAGGGGTGTATATAAAGGTGTGTATGAGTGGTGTATATTAAGGTGTAAAGGTGTATCTATGAAGTGTGTATATGAAGGTGTATGCATAAAGGTGTGTGCATGAGGGGTGTATATAATGGTGTAAGGAACCTCAGATATAGCGATTTGAGAGATAGTGGTTCTAGTGAGGTTTTAGGGTTTAGGGTTTGTGGTTGTAGTGCGTGTGTGCGTGTGGTATCTTGGCACAGTGTCACATTCACAGTTACTCATGCATCGCCTTGTATGTGTTCAGCACGCGCGTCTGTGCCACTAGTCGTGATGTAGCCATAGGTAGAGACTCATTTGCACCGAAATGGGACTCATTGGAACTCATTTGCACCTTGTGCAGCCCTTGGTCAGTAATATATATATATATACCCATGAACCTATATTTCGATATACCCATGAACCTATATTTTGATATACCCATGAATCTATATTTTGAAATACCCATGAACCTATATTTTGATATACCCATGAACCTATATTTTGGACCGCAATAGCTGCCGATTAAACCATAGCTCGGTGCCTGCCAAGATCCCGAATCTTCCCCATCAATTCAGAATCTGCGAATATATGTCTATGTATATGTCTATGTATATGTATATGTATATGTATATGTATATGTATATGTATATATGTATATGTATATGTATATGTATATGTATATGTATATGTATATGTGTATGTATATGTATATGTATATGTACATGTATTTAAAATCATCAAAAGTTAACAGTCCCCTCCTTCTCCTCGCCCATATCCACCCCCTAACAGCCGCAGAGAGACTCTGTAGCAGACGCCTTGGCAGACATTCCCATTGCCGGTGGAAAGCGCTTGCTTGAGCGGTGGCTGGACCAACTCTTCACAGCGTTGTACCAGGACCTCATGTGCAATGTTATCTGGAAGGCTCAGGTATGCACCCGCTGTAATAGCTGTACTAGCTGTACTAGCTGTAGTTGTATTCTATGTCTGTGTCTGTGTCTGTGTCTGTGTCTGTGTCCATGTTATGTTTATATTCCTGTTATCTGCACCGTAAGGTCAGTATCAATCATGGTTATATTGTGTGGATATACGCGTAGCAGAGTGTGGTTTGTCAGTACACTATGAAGTATCACCAGCTCACAAACTTGACATCCAAGCATCTTCGTCGAAGTTTATAGCCATTTTAAACCATGTTTCTATTATTGTCTAAACTATATACAATTTACATTACCTTGCATAATTCTATTGTCTCATACAAAAACGTGTGTACACCTTTACAACACAGGAGCAACACGCCGCACGCAACAACCAACAAGCCATCGCGCGCACAGTGGGCGACTACCTGCGCTATGGCATTCTCGCAAAGCGTCTGCACCACAAAGACGATGCTGTACAGGCCTTCCAAAAGTGCACACAGACAGTTGCGTGTGTTTGTGTATATGTATATATATATATAAATATATATATATATATATATATATATATATATATAGTTTTGCATATACATATAAAACATATATAGTATTGCATGCATATACATATATATATATATATATATATATTATTATGTACGTATGTATGTATGTATGTATGTATGTATGTAATGTATGCATGTATGTGTGTATGTGATGTATATATATATGCATAAATATATATATTTATATATATATATATATATATATATATATATATGCATTATGCATGCATATGCATGCATATATATGTATATATATATATATATATATATATATGTGTATATTATATGTATATGTAAATATATATAGATTGATATATATATATATATATATATATTCATATATTCATATATTCGTATGTGAATTTTTTTATCCTGCCCCTTCACTGCTTGTCTATCTCATACATCTCTCCACCTCACTCGCACAGGGTTCTGTCTGCGAGGGCTGTTACAAACACTGGACACCTACTCGTCTGATGGGTTCGTGGAGGAGACCCTCTCGACCGTGGATGTGATCTGCAGGTTCTATACGGATCACAAACAACTAGTCATCCCCCACGAGGTATGTCTAACTGATACACCACACGGTGTATCATGAGGTGTGTAACCTATACACCGTACTAACGTATTAGTGCATAATCTAGTGATTGCCTAACAATGAACCCAACGCACGCTACCCTGGCCGTAGCAGTATACCCGCCAGTTAGTATGTAGTCAAAGGGCGATTGGATTGGTCCGCGGGAACTATGTACCAAATTCCCGCGCCTCATGCGACAGTTGTCCGCCAGTTCACAATTCTCAGACAAGCACACGGTGCATTCATTACATTACCACTCAGGTGGAGGAAGCTGTATTCCGACTCATAGCCAAGCACGGCCTGTCGATGATCAAACAGCTGGGTCTGGAGTATGTAAAGAACAATAACTACATTAAGAAGATGGTCGACACCGCCATAGCCAGGAAGGTCCATGGCGCCGACCGATAGAAGCGGAGGTTTTAGGTGCTTATCAATAAAACGTATGAATTAATGAATGACAAGATATGGGTTAGTGCACGTTTTGAGGTACCTTGAAGGAAAGAGATGTGTTATAGAATGTTGATAGCATCGCAGCTTGAAGGAAAGTGTCGGATCAGTGCATACGCCGATCAGGAGAGTTTGATTTAGAGACTTGATGAATATATCATCATTGAGCAACTGATATGAAAGGAATGGCTTCGTGAATACTATTTAAAGTAATCTGAATGTAAGTATAGGTTTTGTGCCTGTTGTATGATAAAAAAGGTATAGTGTATGTCGATAACAGTTATTTGAAAGTAGTTTGAATGACAGGTATGGTTTGGTGCTTGTTGTTAGTGGAACTTGAATGTAAGCGATGTTGCAGGTAGCGATTACAATATAAGTAGGAATAAGTGGAGATTCAGAATGGGGCCTATGAAGTAGATACGAAGATTCCCGTATTGCTATGGGAGTGAATGGATATAATTTTGCATGTCTGCAGTAAACGTTTTGGACTAATTCCAGACTATGGACTAGCCAATGACTTCAGACTTTTAACACGCACTTTTAAATGCATATGTAGAAGGCACATTTAACGCACGGTGAATCTCAAGAAGTGCATCTCGTTATATGTACTATAAAGTATATCTAACTTTGTCTCAGACGAAATGCTTCCGAGGGTGGAGTGAATATTTGGCTTGTGAACGGTGGATCTCTGCACATTATCTGATTCTGTCTAAAACGAAGTGCATCTCGTTATGTGCACTATGAAGTATATATGACTATGTCTCAGACGAAGTGCTTCCGAGGGTGATGTGAGTACTTGGCTTGTGAATGGTGAGCCCTATGTATGGGTTGCGGCAGTAGGACGGTCGTGTTGCAGTAATTATGCGCCCACACTTCCAACGGTTTACAGAAAACCCACCGAAACAGCACCACTTGTGGCTCTCATACACACCAGCAAACAGTGACAGAGAGAAAAGGTATCCAACAACGACGCAGCAAGTAAATACGTTATAACGCTTTTATTATCAAGCATTTTCCCGTGTCGTAGGCTTGGTCTCGGGGTTACCCTGAACCGCTTTGTTGATAGCCGAGTCCAGTTCTGCTTGCGCAGCCTCCGCATCTCCCGCAGTCACAGTAATGTCGTCCATCTGAGGCGCCTTTCCTGCACCCAACTCAGCGGCCTTCTTAGGGTCATCCCCTGTGGCTGACTCAGAAACATCCGTTGTGGTATCATCAGCCGCCGGTACTGGGGTTGCTCTGTTGCTACTGAAGCCTCTTCGAGCTCTGGATTACCCTGAACCGCTTTGCTAATCGCCGAGTCCAGTTCCGCTTGTGCAGCCTCGGCCTCTGCAGCAATCACGCTTTTGTCATCCATCTGAGGTGCCTTTCCTGCACCCAACTCAGCGGCCTTCTTAGGGTCATCCCCTGTGGCTGACTCAGAAACATCCGTTGTGGTATCATCAGCCGGTACTGGGGGTTGCTCTGTTGCTACTGAAGCCTCTTCGAGCTCTGGATTACCCTGAACCGCTTTGCTAATCGCCGAGTCCAGTTCCGCTTGTGCAGCCTCGGCCTCTGCAGCAATCACGCTTTTGTCATCCATCTGAGGTGCCTTTCCTGCACCCAACTCAGAGGCTGCCTTTGGGTCATCGCTGGTAGCCTTCTCGGATTCATCAGTTGTAGTAGTGCTTTCTGCCTCAACTGGTGTTTGCTCAACTTTTGAGTCATCACTGGTAGCCTTATCGGACGTCTCAGTAGTAGTGTTATCGGCCTCAACTGGTTTTGGCTCAACTTCTGTCATCGCATCCTCCTCACCCGCTTGAGACGCTTGTATACCCTCCACCTCAGTGGCAGCCTTTGGGGCATTCTCTGTAGCCGGTTCCGGTGTCTCGACTGCCTCTGGTGTTTTCTTGACATCCGGTGTCGTTGCACTCTCGGGTGTTGCTTCCGCTACATTGTCCACGGTTTTGGGTTTAGTTTCAGGATTGCCCTGCACTGCCTTAGTGATGGCTGAGTCTAGTTCTGCTTGTGCAGCTTCAACAGCCGCCGCAGTCACAGTGGGTGCCTCGGCTGCATCCATGTCAATTGTGATCTCAGTTGTATCGGTAGTACTATCAGCCACCTTAGCGCTTTCCGCAACTTGTGCGCGCTCTGTAGATTGCTGACCAGCCTCAGTTGTATCCGCAGGTACACTCCCACCCTCGTCACCAGCTTGAACCTCTTTTGCGATCTTTGCATCCGAATTTGATGCCACAGGTGCCGTCTCCGAGGCTTTTTCAGATGCCTTTACTTCAGGATTTCCTTGCACAGCTTTTGCCACAGCCGAACCAATTTCCGCTTGCGCAGCCTGAGCGTACTGGGCAGTCACTGATTTGTCCTCCATCTGAGGTGCCTTTCCTGCATCCCATTCGGCAGCTTTTTTTGTGTCATCACTCGTAGCATGCTCGATAGATTCTTTAGGGTGACCAGTGACAGACACACCAGTCTCGACTTTTGGCTCACTAGCACCCTCATTCGTACTAGTTGTTGTTGTTATGCTTGCAGAAGTATCTTCTGCTGTCTTCGCAACTGTTGGATCCGATGTTGCCGGTGCACTCTCTACGGTCTCCGCATTCTCTGTTTTGCCCGCCGTCTCTGCAGCGACATGCGTGGTGTCCTGTGTGTCATTGTTGTTATCATCAACACGTGCTTCCTTGCTCGCAGTATTTTCCGCGGCCTTAGTTTCAGGATTTCCTTGTACCGCTTTGCCAATAGCTGCATCTAGCTCTGCCTGTGCAGCATTGGCAGTATCTACTTCTACAGTCTTCTCCTCCACCTGCGGTGCCTTTCCAGCCCCCAGATCTGTGGCCTTTTTCGGCTCTTCACTTGTAGCCTTATTCGCTTCGCTAGCCTTCGCAATCTTCTTCTGCTTACTGTGTTTTCCGCCCATATTGTTACCGTGGTGACCGTGTAGGTCTGTAAGATGTGAGGTTAGTCACTGCACTGATGTCTAAATAGATGATACTAGAACATAATCGTGTTTAAAATCCGGTTTATATTTGTGTGAAAAAATCAACAAGACATCAGGAGTTCTTTTTTTCCTTACAAAATATGTCTTGTATTTACCAAAATATATGTAAACAACTATCCATCATCTGTGGCGAAAATAATCCTTCGGCGTTTGAAACTTCATCAGATCAACTCAAAGAGCACTAAAAAACAATAGATAAAATATTTATCTTCGTGCCAATATTTTTAAAGAGAGCACATTCTCAAGTAGTATGTTATTGAGGCTTGCCTGCCTTGCCAGCGTTCAACTTTCAAATGTATACGTGAGCAAATGGTTTTGAACCAGTACACAATGATGATTTAATATGATTTAGTCCTATCTCAACACTACATAAAACCAAACTTAGTACTAGACAACTCGCCTCAAAGACACTGCTCAAAAGTATTGTGAGGGTTTATGCCAAATTTGCTGGAAGCAAACATGTATACACATACAGCAGATAGAGAACTTTTCCTCAGCCACGAATTAATAATATCTATATACACCAAGGAAAAATGTGCGGAAACAGAGCCGAAGTGGGCCAAAAGAGGCATTTGCATTCAATATATGTATACCTACCTAATCTGTCTCCGGTATATATACGGGTCTAGCTCTAACGGCTACATTATTTTAGGCCTGATATTGATCTAGAATGATTGTTTCTATTTTTGAACGTGTGATAACTCATGAGGTTACGCAAGATATATATCGAGCAGTACTATAGAGTATAAACTGCTGGAATTTAGCATAATTCAATATAATACTGGCATATAACACTTAAGTGTACTAGTAGGTTGACAACAAGGCAGGGTATACCGGTCATAAGTTAAAATTACTCTCCATTATAATAGAGTAAGGTAGAAGTGTTAAAGAATTCTGACTAGTCCTCGGACATGCTCTCAAGAGCAACCACCACACAGAGTGCTAGACCTGTATCGACACCCTCAGAGATATCAATGTAGTAGTGTTCGGCGATGGGAGCAATGTAGGCCTTGTGCATCTTGATTATCTCACAGCCGTGTTCCGAAACGGTGAAGTTGTGCTCAAGAATGGATCCATGGATCTGCCAGTCGGTCTCTCCTCTGATCTTAGCAACGAAATTCTCACGCGCAATGCCGATAGCAAGCTTTTTGATCTCCGCAACCTTGTCACCGTTGTGATCCTCAATAGCCAAGGCATAGCGCACACGTGCCTTACGCTCTTGAATCTGATAAAGGGTATCTCTGCTTAAATTCTGCAACTGAAATGTCTCTCTGACGCGCATAACCTTGTTGTTGGCAATGTAAGCGGGCTTACCACGGCCATGTCTGCGAGATATTTTGTTGATATTGAAATCGGCACCAATGTTCAACAACAGCTTTTCTCGCATGCAATACGTTTGAGGTCCATCGTCGTCTCCATCAGAGTCTGAACCAGATCCCGCATTGCGACGGCCCTCACGTCTGCCACCGATAATAGCACCCGCAACAGCTGCCTTTGCCACTGGGCGGCGTCGACCCCCATCGTCAGATGATGATGACGAGCCAGAACCTACACGACGGCGGCCGATGGCTGCCCCAGCTAGGAAGGCTCCTCTTCTAGGCATAATGATTATGTGGGATTTGTGTTTTGGAGCTGTGTGCAAATTTAAATGATATTTATTTGAAATATTTAGTACTAATTTATACATATATAAATACGTTCTCTGCACCTGTCACTACTCTAATATAGTGTGGATGGACGAAAGGACCGCTCACGCTGTTGTAGCATTTCCGATTCTGACGCACGGATGGTCGGATGCACATCTCACTTTTTTTGTCTATTTGTTTTATTTTGTTCTCTTGCATGTTGTAAAGAAACAAAATAACAAATACCGTACATAAATAGTGCATATATACATTGTAAACAAATAATAAATACATAATGTATTACATTCATATATATATATTTGTTTGTGTTTTGTTTTGGGGGGTTTTTTGCTTATTTTACAAGACAAATACACAAAAGACAAAAACAAAATACAAAACAAAACTGAACAAAAATCTTTGCGATCACGACTGTGACAGTGTGACTGTGAGTTTAGTCCCTTTAGAGTGTGACAGTTGACTACTTGACAATGATAGTGATCAGTGATCAGGTAATCAGGTTAAATGCTAAATAGACCGCTCTATGTACTTCATGAGTAGAGAGAGTGGCTACATGGTTTTTAGTATTTATATACCTGTTTGCTGGGCTGGTAAAAAGACGCGACATTTGGCAAAAAAACATGTCAGATGTGTGTTGTGTCGGCACGACATTTTATCAGATATGTCGGTCGGCTTCGGGTGTCGGCGATAGACCTAGTGTTGTCCCAGACCCTACTGTCGCAACACCAAACGACACGTCAGACATGTCGCGACGACATTCCTCTTAGGGTGTCTGTTATTGTCGGATACCAACCCAGCCTGTTTGACTTGATTCTGGAGGCTGGAGTCTGGACTCTGGAGTGAGTCTGGAACTTTTGATGCTGATTGCTGGACTGTGACCGTCTAATCAGTGATCACTCTGACTGTCTGACCGTAATCTCAATCTGACATATCACACAGGTGAGTCAGTGACTCTTCAACTATTTTCTCCCGCGTGACATTATTTTAGCAGCCGCCTTGACATGACATATGTCTTTACTTTGGAACATGATATAATGGAAAGATAAAAAATACGTAAATACAACAACATACACACAATACACTGACAAAGATTCGAGAGCTGTTCTGCTTTCTTGACCATTTCGTTTACTGCTACACTGGCAGTTTGGCACTGTGGCTAAAAGTAAATGTATAGTAGATAGTATAGGTACATACAAATAAATGATGTAGTGTCGAGGTTTGTCATCGTATCAGTCATCGACAATGAGTGCTTTCTGAACGTATAGCATTTATGAAGATATGTATCGAGATTGCATATTTATTGTCGAAAAGTTCGGAAAACATTAATGTCGCCACAAGTATACATTTATCTATAAAAATTTATATAGCCTTTCGTATGTACATACATTCATATGCGTAGATATATTCATACATATATACAAATGAAAATCTAGTGAGTCCATTTATATTATATATATATATAGATTATATAGACTAAATAGAATATATATATATATATATATAAAATACATGTATATATATATAAATAAATATATATAATCATATATATACATATATAGAATATATATATATATATATATATACATATATATATATATACATATATATATATATATAAACGTATATACATATGTATGCATGTATATATATGTATATATACCAAACTAAATGGAATATTTATATATATATATACATATTATATATATATATATAAATATATATATATATATATGTATATATATATATATCCTATTTAGCCTATATAAACCATATATATATATATATATGCCATCCATATAGATGTGAGATATAAAAATATCGATATAGATTTATAGACCATATAGATATACAATTGTCTGTCAATATACATACATATATATATATATATATATGTGTGTGTGTGTGTGTGTGTGTGTGTGTGTGTGTGTGTGTGTGAAAAATGTTATGTGTAATATGTGTTATATTATTAGTATATATATATATAAACATGTATATATATGTATCTATATATAATCCATATATCCATAAAATATATATATGTATGTATGTATGTGTGTGCATGTATATAATCATATTTTTTATATAGAAAACGTGCATGTATATACATATATATATTATTATGTACATATATAATCGCATATACATATATATAGTCAAAAATAATAATATCCATACATATAGAAAACATATTATATATATATTTATATATATATCCATATATATATATATATACGCATCCACATCTCCATCCCTTGCATCATCTTTTATGTATATGTTTTATATTCGTCCATGCATCCATTAATATATGCATATATGCATGCAATCTGCATGTATATATGAACGTGTGGTTTATTCATTTATGTATTTTATCATGAATCATATATCATACATAATCGTATTATTATTACATATATATATATATACATATTATTATATAATATATATTATATATATTATTATATTATACATCATTATATAATATATATACATATACATATACATATATTGCATATTATATTATATATATGCATACATATAACATGTATATGTATATATATTATTATTATTATGTAATATACATATATACATATATTATTACATATATATACTATTACATGTATTATTACATATATTATTATTATTATACATACATACATACATGATGATGCGTGTTGCATGTATATATTGATGACGACAACAACATATATATACATGAACATTATATACATCCATATATTATGTATTGCTAATGCATATGTAGCCGTGCATGCATGCATGCATTATTGTCATATATATTATTATTATTCATGCATTATTTGACATACATATAATATACCGGTTTTATGCATGTATGCAAAAACATACATATACTGTCATATCGGTAACATCGATAACGTAACGCATATATACATATATTATTATATATATGCCATTGCATACGTTTCATGCATATTACATATATATATATACATTTTATGCACACATTATATTATACATATGTAATGCGTGGCAATCATTGTATATGGGCTCAACATGCACTATGCATTATTACATATATATATATATATAAAAAAATGATATATACATATATACGCATACATTTACACACACACAATATGCACCTTACATACATATATATATATATATATATATAGAGATATATATATATATATATATATTTATATTCATATTTATATTATATACCTACATATTATATATATATATACATATATACATATATATATATATTTATATTCATATTTATATTATATATGTATGTATGTATATGCCACAGTAAGACAAGTAGATCACCGTCGATTATTCAATTGTTCGTTTCATAGCGACAAAATACATGTTCAAAAGTACTGTAAGTACTTAAAAACTCGTCATAAAAAGAATTTTCATGAAGCAATACTTAACTGGCATAAAACTTAGCGGCCTCATAAACTTTCTAGTGGTTTGAGAACAAGGCAGGCAGTGTCAGTGATTTCCAGTCATATCGGTAGGTCACTATTTATTACAATAAAGCAAGATAGAAGTGTTGAACAATTCCGACTAGTCCTCGGACATGCTCTCAAGAGCAACCACCACACAGAGTGCTAGACCTGTATCGACACCCTCAGAGATATCAATGTAGTAGTGTTCGGCGATGGGAGCAATGTAGGCCTTGTGCACCTTGATTATCTCACGGCCGTGTTCCGAGACGGTGAAGTTGTGCTCAAGAATGGATCCATGGATCTGCCAGTCGGTCTCTCCTCTGATCTTAACAACGAAATTCTCACGCACAATGCCGATAGCACGCTTTTTGATCTCTGCAACCTTGTCACCGTGGTGATCCTCAATAGCCATGGCATCGCGCACACGTGCCTTACGCTCTTGAATCTGATAAAGAGTATCTCTGCTTAAATTCTGCAACTGAAATGTCTCTCTGACGCGCATAACCTTGTTGTTGGCAATGTAAGCGGGCTTACCACGGCCACGTCTGCGAGACATTTTGTTGATATTGAAATCGTCACCAATGTTCAACAACAGCTTCTCTCGCATGCAATACGTTTGAGGTCCATCGTCGTCTCCATCAGAGTCTGAACCAGACCCCGAATTGCGACGGCCCTCACGTCTGCCACCGATAATAGCACCCGCAACAGCTGCCTTTGCCACTGGGCGGCGTCGACCCCCATCGTCAGATGATGATGACGAGCCAGAACCTGCACGACGGCGGCCGATGGCTGCCCCAGCTAGGAAGGCTCCTCCTCTTCTAGGCATAATGAGTTAATATTATATATGTTGGGTAATGTGATCAATTTTCTTTTCAAGAGGTAGACAATATCTGATAAACACTGAAGTGTTAGCCTCGCTTTATATAAAAAGATAAACACATTGAGAGGAGCAATATAATACTAAAAATGTTGAGTATCGCTGTATGCGGCTGGCGGTCTGGTGGAGGCTGACAGCCTGAGTGCCTGGCACTGACAATGACTGGCAATCTTGCACTGGGCGCCGGGTGAGTAGTGAGCATGTTGGCACCGGCACTTTCATTTACCAACGCACCTTTTTTTTTTTTAATAGGTAAATAAATACTCCGGGAGTGGCATAATCTTTTTTTGGAAAGACATATTTGGTAATTTGTAGGAAAGATATATGTATACGCGAGTCCGAACTCCGATGGACCCTACGCGAGAGAATCCTCTACACTCTACAGTCTACAATTCTACACCCAAACCTCATATCGAAATGAATGATCCGTCGTTAAACGTTAAAACTTTAACGTAAACATAATTACATACTTGCTTTTTTAAAAGCGCCCCGTTTTGAATTCCAGGTCGCATGTACAACCCAGATTTTTGTCCTGACGTCACATTCTGGTGTCGAATAACAACCCAAAATTTGAAAATCATAATATACAGGTCAAAATTAAAAAATATAACGAAAAATACGTTGCAACACTGTGATCAGAAGGGCCTACCTGTTGATTATATGACGGGTTCCGTAAACGTATATTTATTCGATTTATAAACGTTTAACTGGTATGAGGATAGGTCTAAATACACTACTAAATACTTCTGACAGAATGACAATCTGTAAATGTTTTAAGAGTCTGTATTTTAGCCCATATTTGATACTCTTGTGATTTTGTGGTCAATGTTGGCTGTTCGTCTTCGACTTTCGATTCATTCGACTACTAGAGCCCGAGGCATCTGATGACTGATAAGCGATAAGCCTTTCTATTTTGTTCACACTCAATATTTAGTCAGTACTCAGTACATATTCACTTCAGTAGACTCCAGTATTAAAAGAAAAACAGTAAATAATCCTCAGTAGAAAATATGTAAATACGTACTTTTGTTTGTTTGTTTGTTTGTTTAATTACATGTATATATATTTTTATATTTATTCCAAAACAAATATGTATTTTATTTATTTCTTTTTGTAAATCATAATTCATAGCCCTCTAAATTATATTTTTTTTAAACAAAGTTTTCTAAATATAATATAGGATTTTTTTTAAACAAAAACAAACCCAACGGGAAAACGAACAAATGCATACATATTTATCAGAAAAACTCTCGAACGTAATCAACGTATTTATTTACTACTGAGATGCACAGCACGATCTATAGAAATCTATATTAGTCCACACTGCACTCTACTATATATTCATTTGGCCATATTATAAAATGCAGAAGAAAGTTGTGAAGACAAAGCGTCCGGATATTGAACAACATGTTCCCCCGAAGTCCCGAAGTCCCGAAGTTCCGAGGTTCCGAACCCAAGAGGGCCAAGGCGCCGAAACAACGTATTTATTTACTACTGAGATGCACAGCACGATCTATAGAAATCTATATTAGTCCACACTGCACTCTACTATATATTCATTTGGCCATATTATAAAATGCAGAAGAAAGTTGTGAAGACAAAGCGTCCGGATATTGAACAACATGTTCCCCCGAAGTCCCGAAGTCCCGAAGTTCCGAGGTTCCGAACCCAAGAGGGCCAAGGCGCCGAAATAAAACAACTTTAGAGGGCTATGGTTTCAGAAGCAAGTTTTCTTCTTTTTTTTTTTTTGCGCAACCGACGCACCGTTCGCATTCGCACACTCCCCCTATCAGTAGCCTCAAACTAGGAGACTCCCTCACTCCCCCAGACGCCCAGACGCCAGACCTCATCTGGCCCATCAGCAACTCTTGACTCCAGTCTCAGAGTTTGTGCCAGAGTGTAAAGCTGTGGAGTCACTGGAGTGTGAACATGACTCAGAGTCTCAGAGTGTGGTACATTTACCGTTATTTGTTTCTTTATTATGTTTTTGTTGCCAAAATTGACTAAAATCAGGAATTCAGGTTTTGGTATATTTTTGTTTTGTTTTTGTCTTTTTTTTAAAGAAAACGAAACATACATTTTATTTTTACAAAAGGACTATTTATACGAGCTGATTCAGTTTTTACACTTTACTCATTATTGATTGCTATTGCTATCTGCTGCAGAGAAGAAAATTTGATTTTTAACCTTTACGATCCAATATCATAGCCTCCTAAAAATTGAACACCATATATGCATGTAAATATGTGAATAAGTCTCGAAAGTAAGTGGATTGCATACGCGTATTTATTATACATACCACGTTTTCACTTTTCACGCTTACGAACAAAAAAAACACCCCAAAAAAAAATAAAATACACAAAAATAAATATCCAACCGAGTCACCAACGTAAAAGAGTCATCGAAATACTGAAACAGGTTGCAGGCAATGCAGAGCCTCTATTTTTTATGACTAAGAGCGTCATGCAGATTTGTTTTTTTTTTTTTTTTTTTGTTTTTGTTTTCTTAAATAAATTACAAAAATAGAGGGTTCAACTTGCACCTGATCTAAAATATGATATTATTTATGTAAATATATTTTGGAAAAAAAAGGTTTTTGTTTGTTTTATAAAATAAACCCCTAGATTTTTTTTGATTCTTTTTATCATACGACATATTTCATGTCTGTTTACAATACTATGTATTCTTATGGAGTCTCTTAGTCTTAGGTGCAGTATCAGGAGTATATTTATCGCTAGAGTAGTGAGAGTACTGACGTCAATGAGCAGTGAGGAACGAGGAATAAAGGATTGCGGCCCAGAATGGTTTTTCTCTGGAAAGCGATTTTAAGAAAGCGACCAGCCGACCATTGGCCCAGTGGGCAGTGGGCAGTTCAGTTGGGCAGTGGGTACTGACGCTGCTGATCAACTGCCCCAGCCGCCCCAATGGCCCAGGCCCCCAGCAGAGCCCTCTCTAGACTCTTTTTTTTAAGTATGTAGTAGGGAGCGGCCCAGGCTCCAGATTCCCAAACTACGAGTATGTATTTATGTAGTGCCATCGGTGTTCGTCACCTCTCTACTAGTGTAGAGTTCTCTGCCATGACTGTACTCTATACTCCTATGACTGCTCTCTATACTCTATACTACCCTACTACTACTGGTACCCACTACCCTCCCTGTCGCCCACTTGGCCTACATATATACTTAGATACCCCTATTGGAATAGAATATATTCGTAGACTATTTTTTGAAAACTGTGTACATGTATGTGTACACATATGTGTACGCGTGTATGTCTGTGGTCGGTGTCGGTGTCGGTGTCTGCTTTGTGTGTGTGTGTGTGGTTCAATTGTGTATTATGAATGTTTGTTGTTGTTGATCACCGTAGCGCAGGGCAGGGCATTTGGCCCTTGCTCTGTGTATACTTGAAGTCGAAATGAAGTGTATGCTCATGCGTATGCTGATGGACTACTTCTCAAAGCGTTTTACAGCAATTATGGGTTGAGAAATCAATTTCTATGCGTATGGGCAGTCAGTACTATAGATTTTCAACTATACAGTATGTATGCAAGAGTCATCTGATATCCTCATCTCTTATATCCACTGTTAAATAGAGCAAACGATTGCAGTCTGGCTCGTTCTTTCGTGTTATATCCTTACCCTGTATGTAGCAAACAATCGTCCTATTTCCGGTAGCAATTGATGTAGGGGTCCCATATAAACTATCCATCCACGGCTTTGCATACAAACGTTGAGGCCAGTGCCGCCTTTGTTGTGGTTCGATAGAGTGCACACCCGCGTGCAAATACATCTAAACTATTGAAATGTATGTAACGCGTATAGTACACGTACAGTATCCCGGCGCTCGCTTTGGTTTGCATCTTATATAATGTTTATTGACAACTCTCAATTCTAGGCCAAAACTCTCCATAGCACGAACTCAACACTCTGAGGTGCGGGTGTGTAATTTATGTCCACATGCTGGCAGGGCTTGTGAGGCGAAACATCGACCGAAAGTACGCCTACGCCAGCGGAGTGCATACTACGCTCATGGCAACCGCACATAGCAACCGACTACGCACATGCCAACGGTCTGAGTATTACTATTCTCTCACCAGCAGTCGTAAGCCAGACCATTGTACCTCTCAAACAATCTCTCTCTGGTACACACACGGTTGGGGCCTGCATCTCTGAAATAAAATTTCGATCCATCCTAAACTACACAGCCCTAGTCTGTACTCTGTATCCGTTCTCAGAATGTATAAATACATTTCCCATCGGTTACTGAGCCTAGCGCCATCCGCACCGTCAGAGGACGACAGTATGTGTGCTATGCATATACCCACCCTTTCTCACTAACACCCCTAACACCTCTTCCATTGGTCATGTAAGAACATGCAAGTGTGTGCCTGTAGCTAAACTCCTCACAGGGACGCTCGGGTAAACACACCCCGTGCCAGAGCTTAGATTTGTGAACCCCAGCTGTAGATCTCAGCGGTTGTGAGTACTATATCTCGTTCGTACTCGTACACTTATCCGTATCGTCGTCCATCGGGCGTGTTGACTGAATAACAGAGTGCACACGTGTCTGGCTATAAGCTGTGGGAATGTCGGTCAGGATACATGAAATGCTAAGTGTATGTTGTCCTGTACTGTGTCTTTCTTTAACCTGCTGTGCCCGTCGACCTCCTCTAACGTTTTATCATTGTCAGTGTCCTCCACCCCCTTCTGGTGTCCCGAAAGGACTCTTCCTGGCCCTGTCCAGCGAAAGCGTTTCTAGTATATGCATGTTTACCGATACGAGACACTCGCACACGCACGATCTGTGTGCACGAGGCCACATCGGATACCAACCCGCTGCGGGGCTGTAACCTGGAGCGTGGATTAAAGTCTGTGCATTGGCATGAGTATTCTAATCAGCTGCTCGACTGATTTACATCTGTGCCCAGCTCCATGATCATACACTCTTCAAAGTATATCCGACAGAATATACCGTCAGTCACATATATCCGTCACAGACTCTTATGTACGTTCGCAGTGCAGCTAAAAACCGCACAACGGTGTGTATGCAGAGGGTACAGGATTTCAACTAAAGTAAAGCTAGCGTCTAACACTGCTCATGCCGTCCAGCGTCGTGCACACACTCTTGTGAACAGGAGTGCTGCTTTCGGCCTCATGGTAGGTAGTGTACCTCACAGTAGCTAGTGTACCTTATGGTAGATAGTGTACCTCATGGTAGGTAGTGTACATCAGGGTAGGTAGTGTATCTCATGGTAGATAGTGTACCCTGGTACGCACGAGTCGTATAACTAACTCTCCCTGTTCCCATCTTACGTTGGTTTTGTGAGTGATGCCCGTGGTGGGTCTGAGTATCCGTGAATGTGTGTACCCGTGGACGTTAGTATCTTCGCTGCCTCTTCCGGAAGAGCGCCATGACGCGGTCATCCGATGCCATCCCTTGTGGAATTACACCGGAGAGTGAATACATATGAGCATAACAATAGAAACACCAGCACTGAGGGAATACAAATGAGAATGACAGTAGAGACACCAGTACTGACTACAGATGAGAATGACAGTAGAAACACCAGCACTGAGTGAATACAGATTAGAATAAGAATAGAAACCCCGCACTGAGTGAATGTAGATGAGAATAACAATAGAAACACCAGCACTGAGTGAATACAGATGGGAATAACAATAAAGACACCAGCACTGAGTGAATACAGATGAGAATAACAATGTGAACACCAGCACTGAGTGAACACAGATGAGAATAACAATGTAAACACCAGCACTTAGTGAATACAGATGAGAATAACAATGTAAACACCAGCACTTAGTGAATACAGATGAGAATAACAATGTAAACACCAGCACTGAGTGAATACAGATGAGAATAACAATGTAAACACCAGCACTGAGTGAATACAGATGATAATAACAATGTAAACACCAGCACTGATGTAGATGAGAAGAACAATAGAAACACCAACACAGATTGGATACAGATATGATTAACAACGGAATACAAACAGGGTGTCGAGTACAAATGAGACCAAAAAGGGACCATAGGAGAAAATCAATCTCAATCCCACATGCAAACATGATCTAAACCATCAGAGACTATCAATACCAAGTGAAGTCTGCCAGGCAATCATCATGACAAGATGGTCGATGATAACAAAGGGCATGCAATTCAGGCATAGCATCGACGATAATGTTAATGCAGAACTATATGGAACAATGGTGAGAGTTATTTGCACGTGGGGTTATCTATATCCTCCCTACTTGACTTGTTAATGCAGAATTAAATGGAACAATGGTGGGGAGTTATTTGCACGTGGGACTATCTATATCCTCCCTCATACTTGACTTTTTAATGCAGAATTAAATGGAACAATGGTGGGGAGTTATTTGCACGTGGGGTTAACTATATCCTCCCTTATACCTAACTTAGGCGTAGCCAACCATCCCTTGCCTGTAATTTATATCATAGACCATTGGCAATTGACATGGATAGGATGAAAATATAAACATGCACATTACGTACTATGTACATGCACATGTCTTATCAGAAACAGTATTGCAATCCTATTAGAAGTGGCCACATACCCTTCTGATATCCACACCCACACGTGCATACTACGTTCATGTGCATGTACAAACACAC
>LUCW03000577.1:0-5000 GCA_001586965.3 Sphaeroforma sirkka
AATTTATCAACCGGTTGTACCTACTTGTTTGTTTATATACTTTTTTTTACATATAAGATCGTACATACAGATTTGTACTGATATGTTTGTTCAAACATGTTTTTTATATATACTTTTGTACACATGTATTTGTACATATATATATTCGCACATATATGAGTACATACATTTGTACATATACGTATACAGTATATTCATATTTTAATCTCTAAACTGTTCAGACTGTCGTAAGAAAACCACAGAACAGTAAAAAAAAATATACTACATAATTGTTTTGGATATTTAGTTTAGAATGAATACGCATATTGTGATGTATGGTATAGAAACCGATACAACAGTAGAGAAGCATAATCATAATCGTGTAAAAATGGTGACTATAGATATATATGTTCAAACACATGTATGTATGTATGTGTATATTCAGAACATGCATGTACGCATGTTCGTATATTTATATATACAATCAATACACACACATACATATATATATATATATATGTTATATATATATATTATATGCATATAATATATATATATATATATATATATATATATGATTATGATTAATATATAATCAATATACATATATATATAGATATGTGTGATACAGATGTTGGTGCGCTCACGATACATATACATATATATATATATTATTATTATTATTATATTATATTATATATGCTATATATAATAATATATGCATATACATACATACCAATCACAACGCACAGAGAGAGTATATATATATATGTATGTATAATATATATAATAATATTATATAATAATATTATAATGGTTACATATAATATATTATACATATACATATTATTACATATGTATATGCATATTTGTGCATATAATAATACATACATTACATGCATAATAATAATACATAATATATATATAAATATAAATATATGTATACATATATATATTATATATTATATGTAAATATATATATATTATATAATATAATACATATATATATATATATATATATATATATATATACATATATATATATATATATATATGCATACACATACATCACATATAAATCCAGAATATAGATGCGACATGTAATACACACATATATATACCGACAATCAGGTATTGCAATGTCGACCCACCACATGCCAGCATAAAGGTGTCTCCGTACTGCCGCGCATTTGAAGAAAGCGTTGTTGATCTTCTATACATTCAGGAATGGTATGTGAATTGTAAACAGTACGTATTAAGAAGGCAGATACGTATTGAGGAAGAGATATGTTGTATAGAGCAGACAGTGATTGCTTTCTATGTCGTGCTAATAGTAGGAGACTAGCGTTTGTATGAAATCGATACAGATCTTCCGTGTAAGCTAAGAAATATATATATATATATATATATATATATATATATATATATATATATATATAACAAATCATATATAAAAAATCATATATATATATATATATATATATATATATATATATATATATATATATATATATATATATATATATATATATATATAAACAAATCATATATACACATACATATGCATACATATTATTACATATATACATATATACATATATATATATATATATATATATATATATATATATATATATATATATATATATATATATATATATATATATATATATATATATATATGCATATACATATACATATATTATATACATATACATATACATATGCATATGCACATACATATACATATATATACATATATATATATATATATATATATATATATATATATATATATATCCAAATGAATAGAATTATAATTAGTCCGATGAGAACTGGTAAACCAAGTATGCACAGTACCTTTCTGCCACTTTGGTCCAAAGGCCTCCGCCGGGTAGCGTAACTTGAGACGTAACACAGACAATAACTTGACGTATATCGGTGAGTACGCCACCATGATCGCTTGTTTTCTGGCTGCGACTTGCTGCGGATAACAAGGAAACAAACACTCGTGAATGGCATAATAAGCTGAGTTTATGTCGATATAAACCGGGTCTGTGTCGGAAGGAGTATCGAATGTGTGATGGGTTGATGGGGGTGAAGCGGCTGTGTGTAGAAGTGTTGAGTGGGGCTATACAGATACAAAGGTCACATATAAGTCGCAAATTGATTGAGTAAGATATCTGCTATTAATTCTACGCGTTTCCGTATCTGATAAAAATATAATCAATAAAATAAATTAGCGAATCCGACAGTAATGTCGTGCAGGGATTCACACAGGTCCGAAAACTACCGAACATCCCACATCTCTCTGTACACAATTAGAAAACTACCATTCATCCCACATCTCTCAGTGCATGAATACAAAACGACCTTACATCCCACATCTTTCAGTACGCAAATACAAAACTGCCGAACATCCCGCATCTCTCAGTACACAAAGACAGTGGCATGTCATACGCATAGACGAACAAAAATGACGCACAAAAGATGACGTACAAAGAATGACGTACTAAGTCTATGCGACAACCCTGCCCAGCTGTACACTTCGTGTCTATCCCTTGCATACGAGCAACAACTAGAAACTCACACACACCCGACGTGTCGTAAATGGTGTCGTAAAGTCGTCACGGTCGTAAACTAAACACGGGAGATGTCGCAAATGCCACACATACCCCTTCTGAGAAGCCGTGGCCGGTCACAAACTCCTCTCGGATCCATTCGGAGACCAATCCAAACGCAGACAGAGTGCTCTGACTCACACTCTCGTTCATGCATGTGTCCGGAAACTCCGCACAGGCCAGCAGGAGGGTTAGCTGTAGGTAGTACGTGTAGGCGTATATGAGGATCAAGGCTTAGCCACAGGGGTGGGGAATGCATTAACGTTTGGAAGGTAACGTAGGACCGAGTTGGTCACAGGACACGTGCAACAGGGTTTTTTGAATGCGGAAACGGATATGACAGAGATACGCTATAGGCACATGTCACACGGCTTCTGAAATTACCGATTGAGAGCAGCATTGTATCTGCATGAACATGAACGGATATATATATATATATATAGAACATTTACTATATATGGAACACCTACTATAAATAGAACACTTACTATATATAGAACACTTACTATAGATAGAACACCTACTTTGAATAGAAAACTCAATATAAATAGAACACTTAATATAAATAGATCACTTATTGTAAATAGAACACTTACTATAAATAGATCACCTACTATAAATAGAACACGTACTATATATAGAGAACACAATATAAATAGAACACTTACTATAAGTAGACCACGTACTATAAATAGAACACGTACACTTACCAATTGAGCGCAGCATTGGATCTGCTCACTGGACTCGGGATTGACAATCATCGGCCTCAAACAGTCCACTACAGTCACCAACAGAAACACCATCCCATTGGCTGCATCCTCATCCTCCTCTGTGGGGGTGGATAGTGAGTGTACGCTTATGTATAAGGGTGGATATGTTCATATACATGTATCGATATAGGTGGGTATGTTCATGTACATGTACGGATATATGGGCATGCTCGTGTACATGTATGGATATAGGTGGGGGTGTTCATATATGTGTACGGATATATGGGCATGTTCATGTACATGTATGGTTATAGGCGGGGTTGTTCATGTACATGTATGGATATAGGTGGGTATATTCAAGTACACGTATGAATATAGGTGGATATGTCTATATACATGTATGGATATGGGTGGGTGTGTTCATGTACATGTATGGATATAGGTGGGTGTGTTCATATACATGTATGAATATAGGTGGGTATGTTCATGTACGTGTGCGGATATAGGTGGGGGTGTTCATATGCATGTATGAATATAGGCGGGTGTGTGTTCATATATATGTATGGATATAGGTGGGTGTGTTCATATACATGTATAGATATAGGTGGGTATGTCCATATATATGTATTGATATGGGCATATACATGTATGAATATAGGTGTGTGTGTTCATATATATGTATGTATATAGGTGGGTGTGTTCATATACATGTATGAATATAGGTGGGTATGTCCATATACATGTATTGATACACATGTATGGATATAGGTGAGTATGCCCATATATATGTATTGATATACATGTATGGATATAGGTGGTCAAGTTCATATACATGTATGGATATAGGTGGGTTTGTTCATGTACATGTATAGATATAGGTGGGTATATTTATATACATGTATGGATATAGGTGGGTTTGTCCATATACATATATTGATATATATTGTCAGAGAGTACTCATTCGTACGGGCTTGTACATAAACCAGTCTCCATGACAGCCGTTGAAGGAACGCGCGATAACTGACTTATACAAATACATGTCACCGCCTATGCACTCACACTCATTTATATTTGTGTACTAAGCATACACATGCATACGAGTGTAATAACCATAAACATTCATACGCGTGTAATAACCATACACATTCATACGAGCGTACTTGTGCACACGTATGTAACACGAGTCACTAACCTTCAATTGTCCTAAATACTTACTTTCAATTGTCTTAATACTTTCTTTCATTTGTCTTTAATACATACTTTCAATTGTCCTAAATACTTCACTCTAATTGTCCTAAATACTTATTTTCAATTGTCCTAAATACCTACTTTCAATTGTCCTAAATACCTACCTTCAATGGTCATAAATATAGAATCGGACAGGCTCAGAACAGTCGCCACCATATCATTGAGACACTTGGGGTATCTGTGTAGAGGTAGGTAAGTGTGTTTTTATACATGAAAAGAAGTACAAGTACACATAACAACCTATCTGCTGAAGGGACTGGCTCTTAGGTGTTGAGTTAATTACGCCCTGGTTTGACGCCAAACAACCGGTCCAGGTCCAGATCGCGAGGTGCGGTCCGGATCTGAGTAGATAACTGAATAGAGACTGTTAACACGTGCATGTGAATATGATGAAGCATGTGTAGTCATGTGAAGAACAGAGTTAAATCCTTCAGGCGTTTGG
>LUCW03000577.1:12500-17500 GCA_001586965.3 Sphaeroforma sirkka
GCATACAATTGTACAACACAGCAGACGACAGTCTATCGAGGGCACAAGCTAGTTGACGAGTTCGAGACACTGGGCTCTTATTAAATTCAAAAGGACTACGCTTATGCCTAACACACGAATGTGAGGAACAAATATGGATGTTCTCTTTTTATTTAAGCCAAAGGTACTGTATGTCCGTACGGCTGTTCCACATAGATAATCTCATTGTAAAATGACTGTATTTAATGTTTATAAATGTTTATTTATGTGCCTGTGTTCGATTTTCAATAGACTATGGTCCATGGGCCTTTATTGAGACGGCTTCCAAATATTCCTATATCCATTAGATACTAAAATTTCAACTATTAGGTGATTTCAAACAAATAGTAACTCTCTCATATCGAATTCTCTTTTTGTATAGGTGTATAACCTCGAAGTGGCGGTGTCCCGGAAAATAGTATGGCGTAATTCTTGTCATGCCAAAAGCCTGGTGTCCATGCTTTTACGGGGAAGGTGTATTTATGACATTCTTTGTCGCTCTGCAATAACCGTATTGCAGTTCGGACACATATGCTTCACATCGTTGCAGGAATCCAATACTAGTGGCAGAGGTGCACATATCCACCATCCAAAGAAACATAAAACCAGCGAACTCGCCCAAGCAAAGTTCCCAGCTGTATGGGCAGTTTCCGTCATTACGTTCTTGCTGCAGCTGGGACAGAACAACAGCTGTGGTTTGTACCCCGGACTTGTGGTCAGGTATACACGGGTTGGATTGTTGAAGTCTTCGTATGGTGGTGGCACTAGAGGTGCTGTTTCTCCCGGCGCATCGTCGTTGTATGTTTGTGTGTGGGTCATGTCCGTACCAACCGCACTACTAGGGTATGGGCAGCCGTAGTTGGAACTGTTCGGTGCTAACTGCTGAGGCTCCGCGGTTGCTGAGAATGCGGGTAGATAGTCGGGATTGCTTGGAGGTGAGGTCGCGGTTTGCGATTGATACTCATTGTTGGATTGTTTTTCGGTCATGGTGATATAAAATGTTAATGGAGATTGCCGTGGTCGAGGTTTATATAGTTATGCACAGGCGCGTATTTGCCTAATCATAGTAGTAATTAGTATGCTCTATGTATGAGTCATCGTACCAAGAAAGATGAGTCATAACGTGATTGCATCGATGAGTCATTGTCATTATTTGCTCCACCACAGAAGGCCAGAATGTCAGAACCTTTCAAATGAGGCCATTTATATATTTATGTACATTGTACAACCCCTCTAAGAAAAAGAAAAAGGCCTTGTATGAATGTGATATGTATTGTATTATTTTATGTTTCGCCCCTGGCTTTTGCAGAGAGAGTCATGTTGTACGGTACATGTTACAGTGTACATATTATTATATACGGATACGCATCTCGCCTGCGTATAACAATCACGGGAGCCATAAATGATATGGCTATCTGTGGTACGATGTTTGTAAATACCTTTCCTGCCAGGAGTGAACCACTTGATAGGCACAACGATATGTTTTCTTAGAATGATTTTGTCTTAATTTTTATTTCCAACATATCAGTAGACTACCTGCTAATTATGCTATAAAGACTATAACGACAATTGAGTTCACCACAGCTACTTATGAAATAGCGTTCAGTCTCTATTTCTTTAGTAATCTGCTGCTGTAGCTCTGCAGTTGTTGTTTACGATGTTCGGTGGCGATAACCAGTGCCATTTGCTACGGTATGTGTCAGTCGTTTTTTTCCCAGACGCACGCTATGTAGTTTGAGAGCGATACCACGCGATGGTGTTTTTATCTTGACTAATTCAGTCGTATTATATCTGTTTTACTACTGTCATAGTGTTCTTTTTGTGTATTTTTTTCGGTATTGACAATTGAACCATCGATTCTCGCTGCCAAGGGTTTATGTTGATAGAGAGATGTAGCAATGGATTGTGCTGTACTCAGTATTCTTCTGTGAATATTCTATCAAAACGACCGTGTCAAATTTGCTCTATTCATCAAAGTGTTGTCGTATGATGCTATTTTTATGCATAATCGCATATGAGTGTTTACAAGTCTTCGAGATCACAACAGTAAATCATGTTGCTGTATTTGGTCTTAAATGGAACGGTTCTCTTTTTCGCTCTCGCAGAACACCGAGTCTGAACTATAAATTTGGTATAGTGGTTTCGTATGATATGATAAAAATATACATGCGTGAAATATAAAAGGTTTCTGAAATCCTAAATCGCTGCCACCATTGGATGTTGTACAATCGCTGTACGTCGTGCTTGTTGGTGTTGGGAGCTAATCTACAGTGAGGTGGCGGTCATTCCGTGCATGCACACAATAGATATTCATTCATTTCTATTTTATTGTTGTTCAATATTTGAGGAACGACATGATATTTGTCAACACAATATCTGTGAGGTCATGAGGAAGCAGATATGATATCTGGATCGGCTTCACGTTGAGCCTAAACGGAAACTAGAAATCAATCAGTCGAACACCAAAAACATGTTGCTTTTTCCTTGTCGGGTGATTATATATACATATATTGATTCTGTATTTAGCGCTGTGTCTAGGGAGTCTTTTTTTACTATAAAATAACAACTCGCCGCTAGACTTTGTAGTACTATCGGATATCAGCACATGAGCCCATAGTATGTGATACAATTTACGGAGCACACCAACAGTTGTGAGGGATTAGTCCGTTAAAACTCAACGTCACTGAATATACTTCAAATGCTGAGTTACGAGGTGAAAGTTGGTTCGTTCGAACTTGGTGGTGGGAGGCCCTGGATCTCTGTTGAATATTCATATATTATCAAATAGCGCTACAGTTGATGGGTTCATCCCAGAATGTACAGAATTTTGTTCCAACAACAACTACAAGATGAGAGTATTCTAATATGAGAAACATACGCGCCGTAGTTCAGCAATCTCTTCTCGGAAGTACTATAAAATGCACAAGCAGACCTCATAGACTCCTCAGTTTTCTCTGCTCGATCATTTATACATCACAATGGCCGCCTGGCTGATCTCGTTTCTGGTCGCTTTCTTCGCCATAGGTAAGTGATTGCAAATTTAATTTTTATTTATCGCGAGTTTCGGAAGAAAAACGGCCGAATTTCATTTACTACTATCATTGAAATTAATTTCTTGTACACATTGCTAATAGCTACATAACAGTTGAAGTGAATGCCCAGGAACAGAAACTCGATATATTCCAGTGCTGATAATATATCATTATGTCACGTTAAAATTGATGTTAAGCTGCCACTTCAGCCAAAACTATCTGCTACGGACAAGACCCTGGCTGTGTAGCTGAGTCTACAACCTGTGTGGAGGCTACTGCGCATCTCGCTGATTCCCCTGATAAACCAGAATGCGTTGAGGCAGCGAAAGCCGGGTTGTTCCGTAAGTTAAAGGATGTATACGGATGTGTAGGCATGGTATACCTTACTCGTAGTAGGCCACTTAATCGAATCGATCGTATCCGTAACACAATCTCCCTGTATGAACTGGCTACCTTCCACAGACTCCGACACTACCACTAACTAACTCTTCCTATACTCTATACACATAACGACTTCACTCATCTGTAGCATACTACTATTTACGTCTCTATAGATGTGCTCCTGAATAGACAGTAGCCATAGATGTCCTCACTCTTCCTATTATTTAGTATCAATACACTTCTCTACAGTGCTCCTGCCCCGCTCTCCACCATATCCCTCTTCCCCCCTGTCCAAGAATGACAGGGGGCAAGGGATGATCCTGAAGGGACACCATACCATATCCCGCGGAGCAGGGATGATCCCCCCCTTTTATCAACTACCAAATCTTTCTCTACACTTCCAATACATGAAAATTTGATGAGTATTGCGTACATTACTACTTGTGCTATTTAAATTTGAGTCTGCATTTAGACCAAAACATGAAAGTTATTGTTATGATATGATATATTATTAAATAATTTACAGAGTTGGTTTTCCTAGCACTTATAATAGTCGCTCCTCTCATCTGTGACATAATTAATATCGTACACCAGAGCAAATCTTCAAAACCGTCATACATCGAAAAGGGCAAACATATGTGCCGTAGTCGCCAGTGTAATATATGAATACGTTCATCTGCACACTGTCACGCTCCAAATTAACATGAAATCAATTGAAAAATGGACTGACAGACGCTCACGTCGCACACCAATATACTTTCGTATATACTGACCAACATTTTTACTCTTACTTCACTGACCGGTACAATTGCATATAGAGACCTACTCTACCTTCATCAAGACCGACGAGTTCTATTCTATCAATGTGTACATGGATGCCGATTGTACTCAGGTGCTCTTGACAACAGATCTTGGAGAAGATGTTTGTACTGAGGTGGTGGCTGCTATGACTGCTCCATGGTACGTGGTGGTCTCCGGTAATTGAGAGTTACAGGCCCTATCTTGCAACGAATCAATAAAATACTTTGCCAAAGATCCTTGTGAATATATCGGTATTGGTATTGATTTAGTCAGTTTCGTATCTAGATATATTTGTGTTCACCTTAGTAGTTCAAACCTGGTTTAAACAGAGTTGTACATCTTTTGAGTATTTTGTTTTATATGCATCAACATTCAAAATCACACGCTTCAGGAATCAGACCGGCTGACCGTATTGAGGGCCTCAGTTGTCTATCTACTCTTGAAGCACAAGTTTTAATCCTTTTACCAGTGGATTTGAAGCATCTGTTTGTGTTTATATATTTTATTTTATTATTGAATTGCAAACATCTATTTTATCAAAAAAGTTAAGTGTGTGCTCGCTGTCAGTTGATCTTCCACTGAAAGGCCAACTAGATGCCGTCGATTGTTACTTTCAACCCGTATGTTCCATATCGGCTGCGACCACTAGCGTGCGACCGCTGTGCCAACAAGTTTTCATGACTCCACACATGCCTAGCATTTACCGGTTTTGTATGATCGTGAATTAGTCAATTGTATCATTCTTTGTATCCACTATAGTCGAGGACA
>LUCW03000577.1:25000-32500 GCA_001586965.3 Sphaeroforma sirkka
GAGGCGCAGGAACAAAATGATAGCCGACTTCAATATTATCCCATGAATTTAAAAATAAAAAACTTTGTGTTGAATAAATGAATAGCCGAGAAAGATACATACACAGACCAGCTACACACGCAAACATATGTTTATTTATATTGCATGATTTGAAACAATAATAGCACAAAATACGTATAAAATAACCTATTAAGCCCTTCTCAACTTCATTATCATCATAGCATGCAAAGAAACGTCCTAAGCACAATGGTACAAACAGTCCTAGTAACCGGAGCCAGTGGCTTCATCGCCCTGCATATTGTCGAGAAGTTGCTGAAGGAAGGCAACTTCAAGGTACGCGGCACCGTCAGAGACGTCAACAATAAGGAGAAATGCAAGCCCATCTATGATCTCGTGAAGGATCCAAAGTACCCCATCGAGGTGTGTAGGGTAGTTTTGTGTATTTCTATGTATATGTATGCGTGAGGAAACTGAAATAGGTTGCGCGTCTTGTCGTGGTCTAGCAGGAAGACGTTCAAATACGTGCATTAAAATCTCGACAAGGATTTTTAGTTCCTACTCAAGTATCTTACATAATTTTGTGAGTTGCATGTACACTTGCGAATGTGTGGCCAAGCTATATCTGATTTCGGTTGATGTGTCAGTGAGAGACTTGACCATTAATGGTTTCCCGATCTTGTGAACAATGTCAATATTATACATACATTGACGATATATATATATATAGATCTATATATCTATATATCTATATATAATGGTATGTATATGTATATGTATGTAAAGTATAATGTAATGTTCAAAGCTCGACGTCATTCCGTTTCATGATTACATGCATATGTTGTTCCGTAGAGTGTACTGATGTATGCATGTATATATGTATGTATATGTTGTTGCGTACAGCGTGTCTCGAAGATAAATTAGTTTCAAGTAGTTCTTGTTCCTTCTCCGAGGATTAACTGTTGGTGCAGTATACTTTGTTAACAATAAGTGTGAATTTTAGTTTGTGTGCGGCCCTCAATCGAGTATTCCAATCATATACGAAGCAGTTTGCTTGGAATTCAGTGAGCGCATATCTTTATGTTTACATGAAGAAAGAGCTATGAATCGAATCAAACATTGTGTACGTTTATATGTCCGTCGTGTAGGTTTTATTGTTTGCGTGGGTATTACATATGGGGGGGTCATGTTAACCTTTCCCCTACATCGTCGTCCTACACAGGCACTGTACCATCTCATATGATATACCTGTTTAGTATTACTTATTTTACATAATAATTTTAAATTCTCAGCTTGTACACGCCGACCTGGGAGAAGATAAAGGATGGAAGGAGGCTGTAGAAGGAGTGGATCTGGTACTGCACACAGCATCTCCCTTCTTCTTTGCCGATCCCGAGAAGAGTGAGGAAGAACTTATCAGACCTGCTGTAGATGGTAATGTTGTGTCTATTTACACTGTCAGATAGGCTTTTAACGCACTACAATATATTTGTTAACGGCTGACAGATGTTTCCCATATTTTTTATTGGCTAAGCGTATATAAAGTCGTAGGTGCACTTCAGACCTGTCGTAGATGGTATGGTAATGTTGTAATGCAAGCACAAGTTTCCTATCCAAAGGTAATCCTTAAACATGGCCAGCATAACCTTTGCGTTTATTTCTAACATTGTCTTTACTTATAATCTTTGTCATCACACAGGCACTAAACGAGTGATGGAGGCTTGTGCTGCAGAGGGATCGAAGGTGCAACGCTGCATCGTCACGTCCTCTCTTGCGTCGATTATGGGCTGCGAGAAGCCCGAGGGCCATATCTTCACCGAGAAAGATTGGAGTGATCCAGAACAATGCGATGTATGTTCAGCATGTAATTCTGGTTGTGGTTCGGAATGGATGTTAATGGATTTCAGTGGGAGCATCAGCGGAAGGATATATATACAGTGACTTTAAACATTGATATTTTGTGTCATATGGCTTTGCAATGTATGCGGTGTATATGCGCAACACACGTGCATGTTCTTTGCATATTGCCTATCGTCGCATAAACCTATCGTGGGGTTTAGTTCCATATATGTGTTACATTCAGCATTGATCGTTTGTCTCCGACTTAATGACAACTAACGTCTTCTCGTTCAATACAGAACTACCGATTGAGTAAAACACTCGCCGAGAAGACCGCATGGGATTTCGTGAAATCCAACAAAGGTCATACTTTCGAGCTGGCGACCATCAATCCATCAATGGTAAGTGGTATATATATATATAATTACATTCAAGATAATTAATATGAGTGATTAGTTATATTAGGGCATTAATTTGCATATGATAAGTTTTGTGTACTACTATTCAAGTCGACACCTTCAAATCTGCTTTATTATGTCAGAAATACATACGGTTACAAGGGGTTAGCTCAGGATACTCGTCTGCTTCTGTTCATGTATGTGCACGCCTTTCACCTCATATCGTTCCATATCTAACACAAACCTGTCTATGTTTCCAATACATCATTCGTACGTTGACATCTACGACGTACCTACTGAATCTCAGGTGATTGGTCCCGTCTATGGCCGCCCAGGCACCTCAGTAAACATGGTTAAAGCTATGATGAAAGGTGAAAATCCTCAGATGGTCGGCATTGGCTTTGTAGATGTGCGAGAGGTAGCCGAGGCTCACGTCAAGGCGCTGACTATGCCTGAGGCTGTGGGTGAACGATTCATGTTGTCGGCTGATAACATGCTAATGAAGGACGCCGCCGAATGGATCAAGGAAGCGTACGAGTCGAAGGTATGTTTGTAGAGAATTGTAACTTACGATATGTACATATATTTAATATATACAAAATATTTACCCTGAAACCATCTTTATAATTTTGATGGTGATGGACGTATACAGTTCAGAGGATGTGTAGGCACGGAATTTTATATACACATGTTCAATTGACAATAAAGTATTGTATATGTTTTGCTGATTGGTAGGCTTTAACAATCACTCTCCCACATGTGTAGTACGTAAATTTCGCATACGTACACACACTTTACGTCAGCTCACATGTTCATTCACACTTCTCTGTAGGGGTATGGACCGTTCGACTATATCAACGAGATGGAAGGCGACCGCAAGAAAATTCCTAAGTTAGCCGACGGTTCCAAGGTCACTAAAGTGATGGATGTCAAATACCATGATCTGAAGCAGAGTGTGCTAGACACTTGCGAATCTCTCATAGAAAACGGGCTGGTCAAGCCTGAATAAATAAATGTATATCTGTACTTGAATATACATATCATTATACATGTAATTGCATGTTTTTCATTTACAATTAACGTGATGAGCGGTGTACGGAACATTGTTAATCCCACGCTTCGATCTTTAACGCAGATCTGATATTTTAGAAAAAGAACTATATATACATCATTCATATATATATATATATATATATATATATATATAAAAACAAACATTACATGTACATATCATACACACACACATATATACACGTACATACATATATATATGTACATGGATAGATATGGATATCGGATACCGACATCGATATATATATATATATATATATATACATATGTATATTTTATATATAAAAAATATATATATATATATATATATATATATATATATACTATACAAGATGTTTATTTACAAATATATGCTGTATATATATATATATATATATAATATATATATATATATATATATATAATATATAACATATATATATATACATATATATGCGCGTAATATATATACGCCAATGCATACATACATTGCATAACACATGCATATGTGCATATAATATATATATATGCATATGCATATGCATATGCATGTATACACATGCATGTACATACACGTATATTACACATTACGCACATATACAATATGCCAATACATGGCATGGATGTATATATAATATGCATCATCATCATCATTGGCATTGCTGGTTATTGTATTGTATTGTGATAAAATGATATATAACATGTGACAACAACAAAACATCATAATAATACATATGTATACATATATACATCAGTGTGTGTGCAATAATATATATTATAATATACATTATACATATTATTATTATTACATATATTATTATTATTATAATACATATTATTATTATACATTGGTTATATATTATATATGTATATTATATATATATATGTTATTGTTATATGTTATATACATACATATAATATATAATATAATATGTATTATTATATATATTATATATTATATACATATATTATTATATATATACATATTATATTACATATATTATTATTATTACATATTATATACATATTATATATATTACTGTATATGCTATATACATACATGTAACATATGCATATGTATACTGCATACGTATGTACATATATGCGCATATGCATATAAATGCATAAACGCATAAACGTATAAACGTATAAAACGTATAAACGTATAAACGTATAAATGTATAAATGTATAAATGTATAAATGTATAAATGTATAAATGTATAAATGTATGCATAAATGTATAAATGTAAAATGTATAAATGTATAAATGTATAAATGTATAAATGTATAAATGTATAAATGTATAAATGTATAAATGTATAAATGTATAAATATATATATATATATATATATATATATATATATATATATATATATATATATATATGTGTGTGTGTGTGTGTGTGTGTATGTATGTATTCATTTGAGTAGTTGATTTCTAATTATCTAAAAATATAGAGTTGTTCTAGACTCGAACGTGCGGTAAATATTTGAATACTGCTATTGATTTAAATCTGACACATAGCCATCATACCTCCCTGTATAAAGTATGCATTTTTGAATGAAGTTCATGAACTCGACTATTTGATACTTCATGTTTTACATAGTCATCTCAATCATCAGTGAATACAACACAGATATCAATTATCATAGCCTCCCTGATTTAATATTTTCAAATGATGCAGATTACCGATAAATAGAGATACATAATGAATAAAATAATAAGAATGAGCTCCTTCTCTTTTTGGGAGGGGCTATGCCGCTCTGGTTTTAATTGTATCTAAATGATAATAAAATAAGTCGACAATTCGACATATAAATACATATCAAATAGTCATCTCGACTCAATTATGAAGAAGAGTGGCATGTCACGACAGAGTACAGACTCCCGTTAAAAAAATTAAAAATAAAGAATCCGTTTGCAGTGGTACATTTTTTAATTTTTCTCTGCTGTGTACATTGTACTGAAGGTACTCTAATCAATACTGGACTGATTGTTCACACTTTACACCCCTGGGCCTGAGGGCCCTGACCCCACTGACCTCAAGACCGAGTATTTGACCCAGGGCCTAAAGTGGCCCACCAGGCCCCAGGCCCCCAGCCCAGCCGCAGTCTCACCGTTTCTGACTCAGAGCCAGTCTGACTGAGAGACTCTCAGACTCGGACTCTCTCATCAGTGTTGAATGTTGATTGTTCATTGTTAACAGTTTGTGAGTCACCAGCCAGAGGGTAGAAGCTCCAGAGCTCAGTATCTCCACAGAGCTATCAGTGATTATTTCACACTCACGACTTCACCGCTAAAACTTTATTAAAAAAAAAGGCGACCTAAGCCTAAAAGCCCTAATAAGCCCTAGGCCGGTAAGGCTTAAAGGCGGGAAGCCCCTTGGCCCTAAGTCTCTAACGCCAGTGCAGTGGTGGAGTTTATGACATCATCGGCAATTACCAGTTTGGTTATTTTGTGTGGTTGCGACAATGCAGAATGTTAGATCCAATTGTACTCGATAATCCATTGGACAGAATAACATCAAACTTTTCTGATATCCAGTAAGAATGTTAATACGCTAAAATGATACGAGACCATCAATGAACTATTCTATTATTGTTTATACACGAATGGTAGGGCGACAATATATGGAGCCCGTAACTATAATTCAATCAATAGTCATATATAGAATTGTCTATAAATAGAATTCAACTATTGTACACATTACACAATCGATCTATCTTCCTATGAATCTGTGATTATGATTATTGTGCACAAATATATCCCCTCATGAGCATCCGTACAAATATTTGCTACCCGAGCAGTTTATGTGTGTCAACATTTGTGACTAGAGGGTTTAACCTCTTATACTTCCAGCAGTCTATACGTAGAGGTTAATATATATATATATATATATATATCAGAGAAAGAATCATCTGCACACTTTTGGTCTCACTAAAGTATATGCGTAATTCTTCCTGGTATTACTATAATATAGACAACTGAGACTAGTTGCTCACGATCATGTTTTACAGTGTTTGAACGTATATCCGCATACAACACGCACCTGAGATACACTTGAAACTAATGCTCGATAAATTCAAATATAAACATATCCTTCCATCCTTAATTCCGTGTTAGACGACTATTAAGACACACATACACATATATATAAATATATATATATATATTCCTTTACACGGACCGTGTATCACTGAACGGATAAAAGTCATTGGGTCACTGTCACAATACTAAGGAACTCGCACGAAATTACTTAAAGCGGGAGACAATAACGGAAAAACAAGTCAATTCCCCACCTCCTAGCAGGCATATAACTGCTAACCCAGGCACAGCCAATGCATTCATTAGCAGTACAAACTCAGATGTACAAACTAATGCTAATGCTATTGCTAATACTAACGCCAGTATAAGCATGAGCACGAATATGAACGTGGGTGGTAACAAACCCGCACCTGGGGGTAGTGTGTCGCGTAAGCCGAGTGCACTATCGCGTGAATCGACTTCGTCTGTAGTCACCTGTCCGATATGTTGGGAGGACTTGGTGATGGAGAAACGAGCCCTATTTACCACAGATTGTGGACATAAGTTCCATTTCTCATGTATACAAGTGAACTTTGTTGGGGGTAACCTACTGTGTCCTATGTGTCGAGCACATTTTAAAGAACCACCTGTCATACTACAAGATAGAACTATGAATGCAGAGTGGTATTGGAATAACATATCACGCGAACGGGCTGAGGCTCTACTATTGCAGGATGGTACAGATGGTTGCTTTTTGGTGCGGGAGTCTACCTCTATGCCTGGTAAGTATTGGTGTTTTTGAATTTGACTTCTATGCGTATATATATATATATATATATATATATATATATATATGTATATATATGTATATATAATATATATATGAAAATATCTATATATATATATATATATATATATATATATATATATATATATATTCAGTTGTATATTATATATATATATATATATGTACGCGTGTGTGTGATGCGTATACATATAAATATATATATATATAGGTGTTTTACGTTGCTAACGATTACACTATTTTTTATATATATAATATATATATATATATATATATTGATATGATGATACGTAACGTACGTATGTACGCAATGAATGTAACGAACGCATGTAATGCAATGCAAACATATATGGGTATGTTTTATATTAAAGTATTGGTGTTTTTT
>LUCW03000577.1:35000-77500 GCA_001586965.3 Sphaeroforma sirkka
CTTCGCAACCGTGGAGACTCTCATCACTTATTATATAACCAGGTATATGTAAGTGTATATGTACGTGTACATATATGTGTATGTGTATGTGTATGTGTATGTGTATCCAGAATGTC
This sequence comes from Sphaeroforma sirkka, assembly GCA_001586965.3. Taxonomy (NCBI): domain Eukaryota; class Ichthyosporea; order Ichthyophonida; genus Sphaeroforma; species Sphaeroforma sirkka. Next base: position 35,117 of record LUCW03000577.1, read on the forward strand.
TAGTAGAAGTATCTACACTAGGTCGGTTGCATGGCATGGGGTATTGATGTTATGGGACACTTCCGTTGGTACCCGTTTCGTTCATTCTGTGGGTCGTACACCTTTCCGACGTCTGTGTCCGAATTTGTTAGATAATTTAACCAGGTCCACTGCTGGTGATACCAACGCCGTTAGTATAGTTACTCGTACTGTCCTATATTCGTGTGCGCGCCCGTGTTTGGTCGCCTGTGTGGGCCGATATAGTGTGGGTGTCAATTGTTGAGGTAGTCGGTCGCTCATATTTAAGACGTTATATCCCATTGTTGACTGTGTGCCCTGTGCACCTGTCCCGAGTGGGAGTCGAGACTTGACTGCCAACTGGTCTCTTTACATGTCTACGTACCATACATACCTACGTTTAGTCCCTCACACCCGTGCCCCAGCCCTACCAACAGACCCACGACACAGTACAAGCAATGACGTATGAGCTCTATAAATAGCTGGGCGTGTGCCGTATCCCGTATCCCGTACCCGGCTGGTATACTCATTAATCTCTCCCGCATCCTTACACCCACGCCCACAGCTATTGCCTGAGAAGTTCATCGGGCATGGTCGTCAACCTGACCCACCCCGTCTCTCGACCTGGCCACGGCCACAATACGTTACAGGCCACTACATCAGCCAGTTCTATTTATAGCGCCGGCAGACTCTCCAACTCCTCACAGCCGCGCGGAGATACTGTGTCACGGTCGTCGACGGCCGATCTGGCGCCAGTCCCCTTGCTAGGTAACCATGGCAACGGGCCTTCGAGGGGGAGTAGGTATAGCACCGAGAGCCCGGAGGCGCCGGGGTATGTGCGCTCCTCTACCCCACTCGGTACCGCCTTGGCAATGCGGGCGAATACCGGGACAACTGCACCTGTGGCTTCGACACCGGGACGGTTCCCGGTGGCCCCAGGAGAAAGTACGTCACCGCCGCCGCTCAGAGCTATGCCTACGCCCATTCCACGCACAAGGAGAGAGGTGCCTGTGCCCGTGCCTGTCACTGATAGTAGGGAGCCCGACGACGATGATCTGTATGTGAATCAAGCGGATTTGCATAGGATGCAGGAAGATTTGTATGTGAACCAGGCGGAGCTGTATTGGAACGACATGGGGGGTGGGGCAGTGGGAGGTAGTAGTATGGTGGAGGGCGAAGAAAGGCCCCCTGTTAGGCCCACCCGAACGAAATCGTCGAGTACGTTGAGGCCGACGGAGTTTAAAGGTGCGGGGCGCGCCAGGCTTACGGGTGCACACACACAACCCGCACTCTCCCAGACACAGCCACCAATACAGTCACTGTCACAGCCACAGCCACAGTCACAGTCACAACCACAGACGCAAATACCTCTTCGGCCTTCCACGCAGCCGATTGCTCACTATAACGCACAACCCGGCACACAAGCTAGTATGACAATGGAGCGGCACGCTGCAGCAGCTGATGCGCCTGCCAACCGCCAGAGATACACTCAAGTCGCTGGTTGTGGGACTGGGGCTGGGGCTGTGCACGGAGAGATGCGCGGATCTGGTTACAGCGACGACTATGAAGCAGATTACTATACGTATACTATGGTACACACGGCTATGGATGGGGGCACGACCCTGGATACGGGTGGAGGTGCCAGTGTAGGACCGAATGCGGGTGCGAATAGGCCCCCATATATGGGATCGGAGTCATCTGCAAATGCAGTTTCGATAAATTTTGATTCAGTTTCGAGTGCGGGCTCGCTTGTACTGGCTCAAGCAAATGCGGGTGTACCGCGGAATACCGGTACGGCTCCTATATATACCGGGACGGTGACCGGCTCATATACGTCACAGGAGCAAACACGGGCCGACACATACAGGCGCGGAGATGTATTGGCACCCAATGGAGTACGCCCGGGACGACCGCAAGAGATCAATGGTGTTCAGTCACATACACAGACAAACTCACAGATACAACCACAGACACAGACACAGACACAGACACAGACACAGCCAGAGCAACCTGGGAACGAAGGCTTGCAGACACAGCCATCGAATGGCCTCGCAGCGGCCATCCAGGCTATCATTATGGCCGCAGATGCACCTGGCCCAGACAGTCCACACAACACTCCTGGCCAATTGGTCACTACCAGCAGTCCGGGTGCGAACACAGGGCAAGCAGGTACGAGCACGGGCGGCGCGGTTGCCATGGCAACGACGACCAGCGTGAGGGGCAGGCGCACGCCGCCATCGCCCAGTAGACGACCACGGGAGACCACCAAATCACCTACCCGCAACACATCACCCGTACCTACACCACGACAAAGTGTGCCTGTACCCGCAAACACCGCCAGACCAACCCTCACACCGCCCATGCAGTCATCACGACAATGGATACCTACACCCGGCGACAGGCGCATGACCGCGCTCACGGGTCCGGAAGAGGGACGGGCTGAGGGGGTTGGGGTTAGTTCCACTCAGCACACACCGAACCATGCACAGGTCACACCTCCACAAGCACCTGCGAGGCAACATGGACCCCCTGGTGGCCCTGATAGTGGCTGGTATGTAGACACGACGACGATAGCCCCCTCGGCTACACACACGGCTACGACGGCCACCACTACGACCACCACCACTGTCGCTACCACCACTGTGACCAACAATGCAGCCATGCACATCACCAGTCAACCGCGGTCGTACATTGTAGGGACGGCCCCGTCTGATTCTGATCTGGTTAGTGTTGGGTCGTATACTGGGGTTAGATCGGGTTCGGGCTCCGGCCCGAATTCCGAGTCAAGTTACGTACCACAGCATAGTGATAGTAGTTTGAACTCACGTATGTATACGGAACGGCGGTCACCTTCTCCCACGGGTAGGTATAGGCTATCCCAAGTGCAGGGCCAGGAGAAAAGGGCGGTGCAATATTCCAGCCACACTGCCGGCAGCCAAGCGGATGTGCCGGAGGGGTCTGTACATGGGCCTAGGCAAATGGGGCATAATCAGAGCGGCATGTATGACGAGCTGCAGGATAGGTCACCAACCCGCATAGGCGGTCCGCAACCAGGACAGCCGTATTCGCATGTGGAACAAGAGCAACTAGACGATCACCAGCGACGGCAACATCCACCACAGCAGCAGTACCAGCCACAGCAACCGTATCAGCAGCACGCGCCATACGCGCAACCGAATCAGTCACTCCCACACCAGATATACCAACAACAACGACCAACCCAACAACAACAATCAAACCAACAACAGCAACCAATCCAACAACAACTATACTCCCTACCGCCTAAGGCCCAGTACCTCCAGCAGCGGCAAGACAAGCAGGCCTACACAGCTCCTCAAGGCCGCCAAGACTACGATCCACAGAGGCCAATGAGCTCTGTCTCGGGCCAAGGCGAACGTTTTGACGGGATGTTTGAGGTGCGCAGTCTGGTGAGTCCTCCATGTCACACCGCGAGCGATTCCGAGGCGTTGCACGCGCAGGTGGTGTCACGGGGTAGTGCTTTGGCCTATGCGCAGCACGGGGGAGATGCCGTACCACAGGCGGGGCTGACTGGCCGGGATGTAGGTAGTGGTGGCGGGGCAGTGCAGGGACATGCATCGCAGATGTCGACGCCATACCTTCCGCAGCAACAGCGACAACAACCGCAATCACTGCCGTACGAACGACAGTACTCGCCGCGGTCGAATCAACCGATGTATATGCCTGCCGAAGAGCAGCCACGGCAGCAACAACAACAACAGCAGCATTTGCCACAGCACTTTGTGTATCCTGGCCAGGCGCAAGCGATTCAGCCCCAGTCGCCATTGTACACAGAGAGGGGCCGACAAGCCAGTTCACTGACACGGGGACCTGATAGTCAACGGAATATGTACAGGGACATGCAGTACGAACCGCAGCAGCAACAGCAGCGGGAACAACGGGAGCTCTATCAGGCACAGCAACAGCAACAGCAAATAGAGCACCAGCAACAAGGGTATAGCCAGCAGAGAGAGTTGGCCGGGCCAGCTGAGCTAAGACCAGGGGCCAATATACCGGCCTATGAGAACCTCTTGGACGATACGGCCGACAGCCCTCCCCTCAGAGCCCCGCCTCCACAGCAACGGACTGGCCGGGCGCACACAGCGAATGCATACACTCCAGGTACACACACGCAGAATATGGACACGCCCAGTTCAACCAGCACAACTGCCCCGGCTATGCACGGCAAGGACTATAGTCTGACGCCGGCGGAGAAGAACGAGAAGTGGGCCATGGGCGACAACCATCCCGGTCACAGCCACAGTCATAGTCACAGCCACAGTCACAGTGGGTTTAGTAGTGGTAAGAAGAGTGGGAGCGCGAACACATCTCCGATGACAAACCCGTCCGAAAAGGGGAAGCTCAAGCGGTTCATCTCGAAGAAGCTTAGCAACAGCAGTCATAGCAGCATCAAGTCCGTCAACAGCCCCAGTCTGCATAGCGCCCCCGGGTGGAAACTCTCACTCAGCGCGGATAGTAGTATGGAAGGCAGTGATCGCAATCAGAGTATGCACACCCCTGGATATATCGACTCAGATTCCATGCAGCCGTCCGATAATTATGTAGGGCCCGGCCACGTGATGACCTATAGCAGTCAACCGATAGAGCCTGTGCAGGAGATGAGTCCTGACCAGCCTGTACACGTGAATGGCCGGGCCCCGATCCCGGGGTACCCGATGCCAACACAGTCGCGAAACGGTGAGATGCAGCAGAATGCCACAGATATGTATACACCCGGTGGTATGGAGCCTAGTATGGCTTATGCCGAGCCGCACACTGATCGAGTGGATGCGGCAGGACCGAACTTGCCGCGAACGACGTCCATTCAATCGAACACAGTTACCTACAACACTTCTGGTGATTCGTATGCGAGTACGAATACTGTGGAGGGGAACGGGATGGGATACAGCGGGGCCAGTATATACTCAAATGGTAGCCGTATAGAAGGGACGAATTCAAATACACACTATCAAACCAGTACTGAGAGCAACGGCGAAGTTATGAGTTTGTATGACAACATTCCTGAAATAGATGTTGGAGCGAGGAGCGAAAATGCTAGAAATGAGATCGACGTCCCTGTTGCTTATGCAGAATCGGGTGTGTACATGATCACGAATCCAAATTCAAAATCAAATTCGAATGGCACCTCGAATGTGGCTGCGAGTACAGAGCCGAAGCCCAAATCAAAGTCTAATGAATACGGCAGTGTGATTCGGAAAGCGGTGATGGGCGTACGACACAAGGAGCGTCCCAACACGCAGCACACACCAGACACCGGTAGTCCCGCTTTAAGTCCCGGTATTCAGCAGGGAAATGGGAATGCACCCGCCGAAGCGGCTGGGCGGCATGTGCCGCAGCAGTCCCAGGAAAACGCTTCGCAGGGTAGTGGGCAGTCGATGACCAGATCAGCAAATGGGCCCGAGCGTAGGCCCACTCCATCGCAACCGGACCCTAAGCTGCAGGCTATGCTATACCAACAACAGCAGCAACAGCTACAGCAACAGCACCAGTTGGAGCGAGCCCAGCACTACCATCCGATGCAACAGACCTCTCAGGAGTATGAGCAGGGATATCAACAACCACCACCACCAGCCCACCCGCAGAGCTCTAAGGAAAAGAGTGGCGGTGGCTTTCTCAACCGGTTGGGATCCAAGCGGATTGAACGCAGGACCATGACCAAGGAGAAGCTACAGGCGTATCCTACCGCGCATGGTAGCGACCACGTGATGGTACCCAATACGCAGTCACAGCCCTTTCCCACGGGAAATGCGGGTACTCGTGTGGGTGGCCGGGAGGTGATAGGCGGTGGGACAAGTGCGAGTGTGGGTAACTTCGAGAAGAAGTTCTTTACTTATTCAGACAATCGGGACCATTATGCGAACACGCCATCGCCTACGGATAGGGAGAACAGCTCGCCCAATCAAAATACAGAGGACGAAGACAATGCGGCGATTTCATTCGCGCAGAGCGATATCTTCTTTTCGGCGACTACGCCCCACGGCAGCGCTGGGCTAGCCAAGAAGGAGAAGAGCAAGGGTTGGTTCAAGATACGTGGGTTTAAGAAGTCAAACAATCAATAGAAGGAGCGTTACCTACCAGTGATAGATAGAGAAACCTGCGGTGCGTGGCAGCGGATGCGAGGTTGTCTGTGTGTGTGTTGTACACACATGCTGGACGACTCATCGCAAGAGTACCTGTAGCATGTATTTTACCATGGAGTATGACGATGAGTACGGCGCACGCATGCAGCAGGAGAGTGCCGTGATGGGCTTATTTGAAGGCTAAACAGAAGCTGAGGTAGACCTGATGAATATAATCTCTTGTGTACCTGTACATACAACCGCGGCTAGAAAAGTACAGGGGATCCAACAATAAATATGGCCAAATATCAATATACATGTACGATGTGCAAGATATGCAAGTTTTGGCTGAACCAATGTGTGCCCCACCGTTTGAGTCAGTTAATTCTGTGCGACCGATTGTTAGGAACCGAGTGTGAGATGTATTCAACCGATTGTTAGCAACTGAGTGTGAGGTGTATTCGACGGATTGTTAGGAACCGAGTGTGAGATGTATTCAACCGATTGTTAGCAACTGAGTGTGAGGTGTATTCGACCGATTGTTAGGAACTGAGTGTGAGATGTATTCGACAGATTGTTAGGAACTGAGTGTGAGATGTGTTATGGTTGAACCGAATGCCACTTTGCTCGACGTGGTACGCACAACGGGTAATCAGAATGAACGCAGTACTGTACCTAGTGTATGTGTGTGTATCTTTACTTTGTATATCACAAGGTAATCAAAACAAACACATCATTGTATCTAGTATGTATGTGTATGTACCTTTACTTGCATATCACAAGGTAAACGAAGATAAACGGAATAGTGAACCTGGTGCGTATATATTTTTACTTTGTATACCACAAGGTATTCGATAGTCGTAATAGTGCACCTGGTGTGTATGTGCCTTTTCTTTTTATAACAATCGGAATAAGCGTAATAGTGCGTACCTATAGTGTGTAGGCTTCCTTACTCGGTATATCACGTTGCGTATTCATTTGACATTTAAACTATGTTGTGATCGTATCCCCACATATTTCGCCCTCTAGTAGAACAACTACGAGTTCTGGCAAGTGGTATACACGGAACTATGTATACACGGAACTATCAAGTTCGATCAACCTTCCTTCTGATTGTACAAATTAAGGCTGTTTGAGGCTTCATTGTCAATTAAAACTACATCATCATAGACACCACGAGAACGCATGCGGTCAGAATCACGTACGCCGACCGCCACGGCGTCATAGCCCGTATTGTCACTATCATACACCGCAGTGAACAACACGCCACTTGTACGCCGACGCTGTGACGGTTCAAGGACATGTCCCAGCGGGTTGAATCCAGAGAGCAGCTTTGTGGCCTCCAGTGATGACTGAGAGATGTGCTCGAGACCCAGCTGTACGTCGTATGGCAGCTGGGCATGGCGTCTTTTGATCCCAGAGGCAAGTGCACTCCAGAAAGCTTCGCCGAAACGGGCTAACCCGACCGCAACATATACAGTGGCGATGGCGGCCCGATCCGTGGGAGGTGTAAACAAGAATCCGGTGAGCATGCTTTCACATACGTATTGTCTGCAAGGCTGATCGTCACAGATTTCGGCTTCCGTTGGAATGATAGGCACATTGGTGGTATCCTGCGAAAGACAGTGGTGGTGGAAATGAGATCTGGAATGTATAGGCATACACCAACACCAAAACTCAAAATGATGAACACAAAGCCATACCATTTTGGCCGCGGTAAGGGCCGCGATAACGTGACCTCTGACCCTTTTCATGTACTTTTCAGCTTCGTCCCAGATGCCTCCACAATCGTGTTCTATAATATCGCACGTGTTTTTGGTGAATTTTACTTCAACACCGGTAGTCGCCTGCAAAAAAAAGAATTGGGCAAAGTTGGTTCGAGTTGAGAATTTTAGTGGACGAGTGCGAGTGTTTCTGGGCGGCTGAGCTGGTGTTAAAGGGTCTGTGACGATAAGAGTACCTATAGTTCTTACTAAAATCAATACATACGCTATAGTCGATATATTCCCACCACTTGGCATCGCAAGCAAGACAGGTGAGGCCGGCATTATACTGGAGAACCCTTCTGATGCACTTTTCATATGCGTTTACAGAGTGATCGATCCACGCCACCGTATCCCCTAGTAATGACTTCAGAATGCGCACTAGATCCTCAAGTAAAGTCAGAACTGCTACTTGTGTTTTCACGTTTGTATTTATTGATTTGTGTGTGTGTATACGTGTGTGTGTATTTGTGCGTATTACATATGATATATATATATATATATATATATATGTGTGTGTGTGTGTGTGCGTATATGTATATTTAATGTATATGTTTTTTATATTTATTGTGCCTATATATATATATATGTATATGTATATCGATATATATATATATGTAATTACGTATATATATATATATATCAATAGATATAGAATATACATATACTTATACATTTATATGTTTTCACACACAAACAATCACACACACATATATATATATATATATATATATGATGTGTGTGTGTGTGTGTGTGTGTGTGTGTGTGTATATTATATATATATATATATATATATATATATATATATTATGTAAGTGTTGCATATGCTTACACTTATAAATTTTATTTAATTATTCATATATATTTATATGTATATATATATGTATATTATAGTAGCCGGTTGTCCTGATGCGAGCGTTGTCTGCTACTGCACAACGACCTTCAGAACATTAGACAGGTTGCAAAAGTGTATTTGCTGGTGCGTGAGATTAATATCACTATAAAAGTGTGGTTACGATACTTATATTCAGCTATTAGAATTTAGAATACGGAAACAGCACACAATTATCTTCTCTATATCTCGCGTTCAGTCAAAGAGTGTGCAACGTAGGTCTTTGACTCAAAGCACATGCATGGTGGTCTTAGCGCCGGCATCGCCTGCTACTTTGTCGCTTCGTTATAAACTTTTTAGTAACAACTTGCTCTATTACTCCGTGCGATTGTGTTCTAATTGATTATTGAATTGTGTGTACACATTTAATGATTTTCTGACACATTATCCAGGCAGCTACAACTCTGACAAATTTCTAACACGCAACCATCTCTGCCTTGCAGCAACAAATGATAGAGATGCTGCTACCACTGTCAAATTTATCAACAAGAATGATACGGAGATCAGCCACGCACGCAATCCATATCGGCCTTATGAACACAATCCGAGTGGGAGTAAGGAAAAGCAAGGTTCGCTTCAAGCTGTATCGAGTATTAGACACGAGTCAAGGCCTATGCAACTCGGTGCTTTTGTGAGGACAATGGGTTTTCCCAGCAATTTTCAGGAAGAATCTGCTGATATATCGAAATCTGAATTTATCATACCGAGAGTGAAGGACCGGAAGAATGCAGGTAGGACACTGAGACCAGAAGATGCTAGTAGCAGATTCGGAAGAGCGAATGCCACTGCTGCTACTGTCGCATTGTCTGACAATAGCTCCTCCGGTGGGATGAAGGCGATGAAATTCAACGGGCCGTCGTAGATACATGCTCGCAGAAGCGGCGATCGGTTGCTCACAATACAGCTGACCCGGCACCGTCCAAGACAAAGTTTAGCCGTACTGGCACTAAAGAATCTTTATTGGCGAGGAGTATTCGTGAGCTTAGTCACAGTACAGGAATGGGATTACAGGGCAGGCAGCAACAGGCTGTCACCGATGGTCCTCACACGTCTCAGAGGACGCAGCAGAAGCATATGTCAAGTCTAAGTCAGGCTTGTCAGGGAATGTATCAGTGGATGGGCGTGGTTCGACCAGTACAACCTTGGCATCAAGGCCCCAGGAGAAGGGAGTGTGTGCGAGTCTGTTCTCACGTTTGCGTAAGACGGGTTGCAAACCCAGATATCGATTGATTTATCTCCTACTCAAGGAATGCACTCGGAGGTGGGAGTTGGCAGAGAAGCTGTATACAGAGGATGCGATGAAATCGTTGTTCAGCGGTAAGTCTGTCGCAGAGAAAGCTGAAGCAAGTCTGCGCTCTTATCGTGTGTTCAATGAATTAGATCAACTAGGGCATGTTCGCCTCGACTTGAGTAGTTTGATTTTGAAGGATTCTGATAAAGATAAGCCTAGATATATTATTGATACGGTGTCCGTCAAGGATTTATCGTCAGAAGACTTCTACAAAATAATTTGCTTCAACGTGACAGAAGCGATCAATTGGGAAAGTGACGAGAATGGGTGATTGGGGAACGCCATGAATGCTTTAACAGCAGCAATCCACGATAGAGGTAAGACCATGTCCGAGAAAACTTCGGCCAAAACACAATTAAGGGATAACCTTGCGGCCCAATTAAGAATAGAACCCCTGATTGCCGCTCTTTGTAGATTTTGTTTGCAAGCATGTTTGTTTCATGAAGCTTGAGTCAAGCCGTGTAGTAGGTAGTGGTACTGAGGACCGTCACGAGCCAGCTGCGAAATTGAAAAACTCAAACTCAAACACGGTTGCTGCGATATCGCAAAAGGCACCCGCTACCGTGGCAGCAAAGTTGCAAGATGCCCCTGATACTGCAGTTGCAATGTCGCAAATCGTGCCTGCTATAGAGGAACCAACCACTGCCTCTAGCATAGCTGCGCATGCTTCTACTTTCCAGAAGATGTCCAAGTTCTGCTGTTTGGGGGAGTGCGAATAAGGACACTCTTCGTACCACGTGTGCAATACCATTAAGGACGGGGCCGGCTGAGCTGAGGGAGGATGGCAATTCACGTTCACCTTCAGAGTTATTGCGATCATCAAAATCAGGGAGCTCTAAAAAGTGTAAGACTAAAGAGGCATTCAATAAGAGAATAGAGCTTGCGAAACAGTGCTTGTGGGAAGATCCTGTACATTCAGATGAAGAGGAGTTCGCCAAATGGGCTAACAGCATTGGGGTATATCGAAGCTCTGGACAGGGAACAGTGATAAAGCTGAAGTAAACGAAGAAAAGATATCCGCACAAATTCCAGGCTTTCAGCAGGAGTGCCAACAACCAAGAGCTTCGCATGATTACCAGTGCCGTTATCAAAGAGTTTTATAACGAACGAACAAAGCGTTACAATCAGGAACATCGTTCACCACTGGGGGATGCCTTGTATGCTAAGCACAGAATATACGCGGAAGCAGACAGGTGAGGTCACAGAGAATAAATGGAGCCGCATGAATGGAAGTTGTTGTTTAATGAATGCTGGAGGGCTCTGGCGGATCCTCTAGATCCGAAGAAGAATCCGGCACTATCTGAGGAACGATAGACAAATGGTCGAGCGCTACTTGTACGATTCCTGTGCGTCACGTGGGACCTTACCAGCATAGTGGCGACAGTATTGTATACTTCCCATATATAAATGATGAATGTCTAAAGGTGCCACATAAGGCACAGCCGTTAGGTCAGACTTGTATGAGTGATTGCTTACCCGATGATTGAGTTAGAGTGGTAGGCCTATCGTCTTCTCGCGACGCTGACAAAACACCTATAACTTTGACATCATCTGCGCCCACCCTGAAGGAATAAAAAAATGATTTGTGATTAAGAATGCAATACCACACGCGCTTGTAGCCATACATTCCGCTTCCAAGTAATACTGGATTACGGATTCGAGTCAATTAGAGCTATTCAAATAATATTTATTTCAAAATGCATCAACTGACAACATATAATTCAAACACAGTAGCAAGACATACGGGCTTAAACACTATACACAGAGTATACACAGAGAAGACTAACTACGTCCGAGATATCTAGCGAGATATGATGTTTAAACCTGTCGTTGATGTTACGAATAAGTGGCAGAAAATGCCCGAGGGGATGTCCATCCCCGGCGGCTGTCACGTGCGAATGGATATCCCACCGGATATTAATAAATGAAGTTAGACAGTGAAAAGCATAGCAACTACGCACGCGTCATCCGGGAGACACCTGTTGCTGATGAGGGAGGAAGTCAGAAAGACCATACTATGAAGGTAGTGGATCTAATGAACAAGAATGCAGCATTGCGGAAGAGTGATAGTGAGATTGATGGTGTACTAATACTGAGCTACTGTCGGCCAAACCTTAAGTTGGAAAAGCCTACTGGAATGGTCTATGAAGTATAATCAAGGGAGAGTAGACTCTGAATTTTCTCCTCTTGATGCAAGATATGTACTGAAACTAACATATGTTGACATCCAAAAACATATAATCCTTTCTAATTTTTTGTTCATACAAATGTACACACACACACACACACACACACACACACACACACACACACACACACACACACACACACACACTCACACACACACACACACAAACAAACACACAAATATATATATATATATATATATACATATATATATATATATATATATATATGTTTGTATGTGTTTACACGTGTGTCGATGTATGTATATCTGTATCCATGTATCCAAGTATATATGCATGAATTTGTGTATTTGTGTATTTTTTTCTGTATATATGTGAGTATGTGTTTGTGTGTATGTATCTATGTATGTACGTAGGTATGTATATATGTATGTATAGAGGTATATTTATGAGAGAGTGTTTGCCCTACATACTTGCAAGTCTATACACGATTTAGTCATGTTGAGAGCCCTTAATGCAAAGGAATCGGGTGGATTGTACAATAATGCTGTAAAGTGTAAAAGGATTTATTCGTTTATAGAAGAAATAGAGACGGCTTTGTAAGGCCATGGCCTATCGGAGAGCTCGGTTATAAACCAGAGATCGCCATAGAATATGGGTATGTATACTAGATCATTACCGCCATCACGAAAGCACTCTCAGCGAGCACAATGATGGAGACCTGGCCACGCGTCGCTGTATTCGGTGCACTGTAGTCAACATTTTGCGCATTCTGTGAGGCAGCAATAGAATCATACCCTGAGTTGTCCTCGGTGTATTCTGCCTCGTAATGCATGTTCCCCGTTTCTCTGCGACGCTGTGGAGCATTAATGGCCTGTGCTATTGGGTTAACACCCTTCATCATATTGGTGACCGCGAGTGACGCTTGCATTATGTTGTCTACAACATGTCATGCTTTAAGAGATAGGCCAGTGTCGCGTCTGGATCCGAATGAAGCAAAATCTTGGCCGAAGGCATGACCGAAGTTCGCAAGACTGACAGCGACATACACTGTAGCAATTGCAAGCTGGCCGGTGGGAGGGGTGTAAATAAACCCATTCAGCATGCTCTCACGTACAAACTGTCTGCAAGGCTTATCACCGCAGGGCTCGGTTTCGGCAGCGATGGCGAGTACATCTGAGGTATCCTGTGGAGAAATAAGTTGGTAGAATTGAGACCAAGTTTTAAAACCATGTTGAGATTTTCAAAACCACATGTAAAACATTCTAGTAGATTGTGAATGGGAAGAAACCGTTATTAGCAATCACATACCAGCCCGGCCACTTCTAGTGACGAGATGACGTGACCCCTGACCTTTGCCATATAGCTCTCGGCTGCGTCCCAAATGCCACCGCAGCTGTCTTCCATTACATCGCAAGTGTTTTTGGCAAATTTCACCTTGACACCAGTTGTTTCCTGTTAGTGTGTGAAGAGAGACGATTTATGAAAATTTTGACGAACTTTTCATGTTACTATAGCAAGTGCGTTGCAGCCTGGGGTGAAGTTTTTGACGTACGAGCGGATCTTAAAAATGAAACTATTTCATCATCGGCCTATGACACACTTGAATAAAACAAAATTACACCTACGTTATATTCGATATGCTCCTGCCAATCAGCATCGCAAGCGAGAAAAGTTAGACCAGCTTTGTGTCGAAGCGCTCCGTGAAGACAGCTCGCATAAGCATTGACAGATTTTTATACCCAGTTCGAGGTATCTTAGAGCAAGGATTTCATGATTGGCATCAGGTCCTCAACGATATCCAAAGCAATCTTGTATGCATCCTTTTCAGGGCCATCAGGCATTTGGTTATAGGCTGCTTTCACCTGCTCGAGTCCTTCATCTAGGTTTGACAACAACTCAACAGAATCACCATCAAGTGCGAATGTCACATTGCGCATGTCGCCAATAGTGCCGATCATCCATTCTCTAGTTGCTGCAAGTTCTTCTTGCAAATCATCCATGACAAGCTCCGAGCAGCAAGAGGACTCTACATTGCCACATCTGAACTTGCCCTCCTCTGCAGCCAGAATAACTGGTTACGGATTAGTAATTACGGCCTCTGCTACAGCCGAATTGATACGGAATCCGGGAACACCGATAAATGCGTTGAAGAGAGGGTTACAGGTATCATTGTTCGCTTTTGCACACATAGCTAGTTTGGCGGCCGTGAGAGAGAAAGTAAACTTCATGATTTGTGTTTGCTGTCTACAATGTAAAGCTACAGTTTGCCTGCAATAGAGCGACTCTACTTTTATACACAAAATTTCACGGTGTTATAAACTTGTAAATATTACTTTGACGGGGCTAAATTATGAGCTTATACTATTTAGTACATATAGTGTATGTGGTCGTAAATATGATGTCTATATTCATCTCGCCAAGCAACCATTGCCAGCTACTTTTTCCACAAATAGATGATACTGTTGCCATCAGACATACAGACTATTGCGTCCGAACTTTGGCGGATAGCAGACAGTTGGACACTGTCAGACCTGAGACGTCCGTCTGTACTCGGTCACGCACTCACGCTGCTAAATATTATCTTTCTTATTTTAAAAAAATATAACAAATGACATTAATATATAAATAGTCGTCTGTGTGAACTGTGAACTAAATTTGTCTTTTTAAACATTTTATTTTTTAAAACAAATACAATAATTAATAATATGTCAGACTGTCAGTGTGATTGTGTCACTGATGACCGATACCAATTCAGTTTTTTTTCCATGTACTTTTAATTTTTTTGTTATAAAAAAATACAGTTACAGACCTACAGTACTGAGTACAGTATTTGACAATACAATAAATAAATATTTTCACAAAATGACTTGCAACATACAGACAGAACGGTTTTGTTTTGTTTTTTGTTTTTTTTTGATGTGGTCATCGGTGCTGGGCCTGCTGGCATCCATGCAGTCAGGCACGGAAGGGTCCACTATTTTCTAAAACCAAAAAAAGTATTTGGTTTTGTTTTATTTCAAAACAACTTATTTTTTTACATACCTTTTGTTTGGTTTTTGAAAACAAATGAGCAAAAATGAAAAAAAACTGCTTGCCCAGGAACCTGAATCTGAGAATCTCAAACTTCAAATGGGGTTGAAAAAAATATAGCATAGCAGAGCATATAAATACGACAGAAATGAACGCCGGAATGTTTTAAAAACCCTATATTTACCAGAGTTATTGATTTTTTTGTTTTTAAAAAACCATTATATTTACCAGAGTTATCAAGATTCTTACAACATTTGCACTGCTAGTGCATACGAAGATTCATTTTATGTTATTTAGTTATAGCAGGGAGGATTTCCTGGTATAAACTAACGTCTAAACCAAAAACTAATGATAAAATACGAAAACAATACCTAGGGTTCGAGCCTTGAGCAACAAACCACTTTGCAGGCTTCTGCTACAGGTGACTACAGTGTGATGGAACTTTATCAAGAGACAAAATGACAAATAGTCGGGCCGGGGTACATAATAAGAGCTCAAAACTATTCGTGGACACCATTGATATAATTGCTTCGATACAAGATAACACTGAGCTAGAGGCACGGAGGCATTTACTGTGTTATCGCAAAAAAAAGAAGGGTATCGATATCTGTTCGTACCACAGTCGCAAACTGCGTGCTTTCAATATGATTTTAGTTTCTATGATAGTTTATGAAACCTTTTCGTGTTTGGAGTAAATTAATCGGCCGTGGACACTGTCGCTTAACATCGTCCATAGCAGCCGTATTGAGTGTATTGGTAGAAGACATGTCCAGTACCTGTACAAGGGGTCCGTGGGCAGGGGCAGGGGAATGCTGAGCATGCAGGAGAGGATGGAGACGCCGGGCTAGTGATATAGCGATCGACCACAACGTGGTGGGGATGCAGGTGGATGAGTTCATTACCCGTGCCAAAAATAAGCGGTCGTACGACGCGCGAGTGTACGAGGCTACTGAAAAGGTCAAACAGGCCATGAACCTGCAGACCACGGACGAGCTGCTGGACAAGCTGACAGGGTTTTCGGATACCCACGGCACCATTACCGGTTTGCACAAGAAGATCCAGGACCTGGAGGCGGAGAAGAAGGCGTTCGCCACCCAGATTAAGGAGTTGGAGCGTGAACTGGAAGTCGAGCGTGAACACACGGCCCGGAAATGCAGTGAGGTTGCCAGTCTGATGTCGCAGCTGGCCACCAAGACCAACGAAAACCAGGTGATTGAAGCGGACCGGCGGAGTGTTGCAAAAGACCTTGCCAAGGCCTTGGAGACATGCGAGATGCGACTGGGCTTGATTGATCAACTCGAGACCAAGTTGCGCGAGGTCTCAAAGGAAGTGCCCGCCACACCCACTGGTGCAGATGTGGGTCCACAACCAAATTCCGACGCGGCGCTCGCGGTGCTGGTGAAACTCTCACAGACCATTAACGACGTTGGGACGCAGACGTTTGACATTAACTCGACAGTCTCGGGCATGCAGATGCAGCTACACAGTATACAGGAAACTTCAGAAACAACCGCTGAATCGCTCAACATGTCCATGCGGCAGATGTTGTAGCTGCTCGCCAAGACGGTTACGACCATCAATGGCTGCATTGAGCGCATGCGGAAGTAAATAAAATATAAATAAATAAATAAATAAATAGACAAATGTTTGGTTCTATTGCAATCAGCCGGAAATCCATTGATGAGAAAAACAACCGCAGCGTAGTGGTCACAGACCTGACATGGCCCGTTGGTGCAATTCTCAGAATCAAGTTTATAGGTGGTCAGCCGTGTCAGCAGAATTGGGTGACCAAGGTGATCCGAACCGTGTTTGACCCACTCGTGAACCTCAGCTTTATGTTTGTCGAGTCCCACGAATACGTGGAGGTCCGCATTGGCTTTATTGAGGGGTCTGGCTCCTACAGCTATGTGGGCATGTCCTGCCTCGAGGCTCCGCTTGTAGAGGCGACGATGAACCTGGCGACTCTGGACGCCCCCAACTTGTTTGAATGGGATCAGCGGCAGTTCACTGTCCCACGGTTGGCACCCCGTAACGGTAACCAGACGAACGGGTTTACGGTGATGCACGAGTTTGCACACGTACTCGGCGTAGACCATGAGCATCAGAGCCCCAGTGCACGCGACATTCTACAGTGGAATAAGCCCGTCGTGTACTCTCTATTTGGTGGTCCGACCAACAATATGACCAGAGACGAAATTGATGCCAACTTCTTCGAGACGTACGACGACGGCAAGGTGAAGGCGTCCCAGTTTGGCCGATTCTCGTTGATGACATACTCGTTTGACAAGGCATTTACACTCAACGGCGTTACAT
The DNA here is from genome assembly GCA_001586965.3 of Sphaeroforma sirkka. Taxonomy (NCBI): domain Eukaryota; class Ichthyosporea; order Ichthyophonida; genus Sphaeroforma; species Sphaeroforma sirkka. The sequence continues at coordinate 52,651 of LUCW03000577.1, forward strand.
TTCCGTTCAACAACAAGCTGAGTGCTCTGGACAGGCAGTATCTGCAGCTCACGTATCCCGAAACGGACTGAGAAACTCTAGTAATGTGAGGTGCGTGGCGAGCGTCGAGCAACTCGTTGCGGGCGGCGTGGTGGGCGGTGTATATTTTTCATTGTTCATCTTGTTATGTGTGAGACATGCAGCGAGCGTCGAGCAACTCGTCGCAGGCTGAGCGGTGGGCGGTGTACATTGTTCATTGTTCAACTTGTTGTGAAACTTAAGTAAATGTGAGGTGCGTGGCGAGCGTCGAGGAACTCGTTGCGTGCGGAGTGGTGGGCGGTGTACATTGTTCATTGTTCACCTTGTTGCGAAACTTCAATAAATGTGAGGTGCGTGGCGAGCGTCGAGCAACTCGTTGCGTGGGGAGTTGTGTGCTGTGGGCAGTGTTCAACTTGCTGTGAAACGTTAGTAAATGTGATGTACGTGGCGGCGTTGAGAATCTCGTTGCGGGCGGAGTGGTGTGCAGTGTATATTGTTCATTGTCCATCTTGTTGTGTGTGAGACGTGCAGCGAGCGTCGAGCAACTCGTCGCAGGCTGAGCGGTGGGCGGTGTACATTGTTCATTGTTCAACTTGTTGTGAAACTTTAGTAAATGTGAGGTGTGTGGCGAGCGTCGAGCAACTCGTTGCGGACGGAGTGGTGTGCAGTGTACATTGTTTATTGTTCATCTTGTTGTGAAACTTCAGTAAATGTGATGTGCGTGGCAAGCGTCGTGCAACTCGTTGCGGACGGGGTTGTGTGCTGTGGGCAGTGTTCAACTTGTTGTGAAACGTTAGTAAATGTGATGTGCGTGGCGGTGTTGAGAATCTCGTTGCGGGCGGAGTGGTGGGCAGTGTACATTGATCATCTTGTTGTGCGTGGCGAGCGTCGAGCAACTCGTTGCGGACGGAGTGGTGGGCGGTGTACATTGTTCATTGTTCATTGTTCATCTTGTCGTGAAACTTCAGTAAATGTGTGTGTGTGTTCGTGGCGAGCAACTTCAAAATTTATTCATTTTTCAAATTTACACGTTTCCAACTCCAAAACCTAACGTCGTCTGTTTCAGCACACGCGTCCGTCCGTCGGCAGTCTGCACCGCGTTCGCCTTATCCTCCAGGGACTTGTATAGAACAGGACTCGCTCCACGCAAGGTGGCCACATTGCGTACCCACTTCTTGAACACCGCCTTTTCCACACGGTACACGGTGTAGAAAATGTCCGCCAGCGGGTTGACCACGCTTTCTATGTAGTAGTCCGCGTCGATCGAGAGTGGCGGAAGGCTGGCGTCGGCCCGCGAGTCCATGTAGAACCCATAGTCCACCGTGCGGTTCTGCTGGCGTTCGTTCGGCTTACCGCGTACAACCAACACGAGGATGCGCTCCCCCGCTCTTATCTGCACACCCCGGCGGCGCATCTTGAGCATGGCCACTATGTGGCCCGGTAGACATGTTTCCTTGTAGTCTTCACTTTCCTCTGTCGTGTCCTCGGGCAAGCCAAGTGTCTTGAGCCGCTTTGTGCGCGACACGGGGTTCTCGGGCAGTTTGCGGATCTTGTAGTGCTCGGGCTCCTTGACCATGACGCTCTTAGTAAAGTCCAGCGGGTTCACGCGCATCGTGCTCTGCGAAATGTGCTTGATCTGCCGTGCCAGGTCCGCCACAAGCGCGTCGTACGGTGTCTGCTTGATGATTTGAATTACCGTCGACTTGAACAGCCCCTTGTCCACGTTGGGCCGGTCACGCTTCACCAGCACAATGCCCTTCTTCATCAAGTCCTGTTCCGGCGGCACCGCGACAACTCGTACTTTGTGGTCGACCCCAATGTCCGGCTGGCCTGCACCAGCACCTTGTTGGCCACATACGTCTTCTTCATGAAGAAAATAATCGTCTCGTAGATCTCGCCCTCGAGCGAAATGTTCATGGGGCTGGTGAAGCACGGCTTGAGCTGCTGCTGCTCGATCTCCTCGGCCCGTTTCCACACCGCCGGCAGGTTCTTCTCGCTGATACCGTCAATGGTCACGTAGCAGCTGTCCGTGTCGCCGTACACGACCGTGGCGCCCAGCTCGCGGAACCGGTCAATGGCCACACCCAGCGACATGCGCCCAATCGCCGTGCAGCTGCTGGCCCCCACGTTCAGCGGCAGCATGCCGTACTTCTGCACCCCCAGCACCCCGTAGATGAAGTTTGCACACACCTTGAGTGCCTGCTGCCGCTTGTCCAGCACATTGTACGCCATCGTGTACAGCTCGGTGCCCTTGAGGATCTTCTTGACGGCCTTGCGTGCGGCCAGCATGTCCACCAGCAGCCGCGGCACAATGCCCCGCGGCTCCTTCAGGAACATGTGCCTGTTCACCGCACCGTCCTTGGACGTCCACTCCACGAGATTGTACGACCCCGAGTCCAGGCCCGCAACGCCCTGGGGGTCGCTCCCCAGATACGTCGAGTAGCAAATGTTGTACGCAATCAGCACCGTCGGGTACAGACTATCAAAGTCGTACTGCAGCACCGCGTGGTACAGGCCCGGCACCGGCTCCAGCACCCGCGCACCCTCAAACTTGGAGGCCACGAGATCGTTCTCGTCCAAGATCTCGGGCTCAAACGTAAAGTCCAGCTTGTCGATTGCGGCCTCGCAGTCCTGCTCAATCTTGCGCTTGGCACACCGCAGCTTGTTTTCAAGTTCCGTTTGCTGGTGCTCGACGGCATTGACCCACTTGGAGCCCACGCGAACGTGCATGAGATTTTGCGCAATCCTGTACCACCAATGACCGTGGTACAGTCATTGTTGCATTACGACCAGTACAAGCGACACGGATATCTCGACCATGCCCTGTCAACACTTGGACTTGTGCGCCGGTCGGACTCACGATTCTGTGAGCAGTTTATCCGGACCGGACTTCCAAATGTGGAGCAAGTAGCCCGCCGCATGGCCGAAATGCGATTTCTGTATGACTGTACTTCGTACAATGCCGATAGAAACACTGCATTCAACATGGCCGTAGATGCAGCGAGAGGTGATGATTACGACGACAAGTTTGATGAGGAGTATGGATACTATGGCCGGTACAGGCGCCACCGCAACCATTCGCGGCGTCGCGACCACTGGGTGGACAGACAGACCGTGTATGACAGGGTCAAAAAGCAAGTCCTTGCTGAGATTGGGGGGTTCCCTGCCAACTGGCCGTGGCTGTTGTAGATTCGGTGTTAATACATACATCACTTTAATAAATCTAGACTAATGTTGTGTCTTACGCAGAAGGTTCATCGTTTTGGAAGGCCGGCGCTAGTCCAAACATCGAGCAGAGCTTCCAAGAATGTATCCTGTAGTTTCCAAGAATGTGCAGGTGTAGGTGTCACACGCAGCCGTTCTTGCCCCACAAGTACGGTGGGATAGTTGATGCTCTGTACGTATATATTGTGTCTGTGGAGCAGCTTGTCGGAAATATGACGGCAAATCCCCGCATCACCCACCCAAATTGGCACAATGTGCCCTTCGTTTTTAATCACGGGGACTCCCAGTTCATCGTGTCGCGTCTTGAGCTCGCGCACGTGCAGTCTCTGAAGTACTCGCTCGCTCTGACTATATTTCAAGTGCCTAACACTCGCACAAGCACCAGCTACAATAGCCGGTGGTAGCGAAGTGGTAAAGATGAACCTTGAGCCGTAACTTCTGACAGTGTCTACAAGTCGTGCCGAGCCGGCAATGTAGCCGCCGATGACGCCGTACGCCTTGCCGAGCGTTCCGCTGACGATATCAAACTTGTCCATCACGCGGCACCCAAGCTGCTCCCCCACACCGGCGCCACGGTGGCCGTACATCCCAACTGCGTGGACTTCGTCGACAAAAGTGAGTGCCCCGTACTTGTGTGCGACACTGCATATCTTGTCCACTGGTGCTATAACACCAGACATTGAGTACACGGACTCGAATGCCACAATCTTAGGCCGCAGTGGGTCCAGCGATGCCAGCTTGCGTTCCAAATCATCAACGTCGTTGTGCTTGAAGATGATCTTGTCGGCGCGGCTGTTCCGCACACCCACAATCATACTTGCATGGTTTTCCTCGTCGCACAGAAATACGCAGTCCGGCAGCAGCCCGGACAGTGTCTGCAGTGTGGTGTCGTTTGCCACATAGCACGAGGTAAACACCAAGGCCGCTTCCTTGGCGTGCAGATCGGCCAGCTCGGCTTCCAGTTGGTGGTGAAAGCGCGTGTTGCCGCTAATGTTGCGAGTGCCGCCTGAACCGGCCCCGTGGTCTTGTAGAATGCGTTGCATCGTGTTTACGACACGAGGATGCCTGGACATGCCAAGGTAGTCGTTGACACACCACACTGTTATATTTGACTTTGGTTTGCCCTCAGCTCACGGGAACTGTTTTGCCAGGCGGTTAATGTTGTTGAACACGCGGTATGAATTGTCTTGTTTCTTCTGCTGGATTTTCGTCTCAAAGAAGCCATCGTAGTCAAAGGCCGACGCAAAAACCTTGATGTCGAGTAGTGTCGAGTCATATTTGCCTCGGCGAAACAAGCGCGCGGAGACTGTCATGTCTAGTGTTTTTTAATACTGGACTTGTATCATAACAATATGATTTTAGTTTCTATGATAGTTTATGAAACCTTTTCGTGTTTGGAGTAAATTAATCGGCCGTGGACACTGTCGCTTAACATCGTCCATAGCAGCCGTATTGAGTGTATTGGTAGAAGACATGTCCAAATTCCAGCTGAAGAGACCGGATTGCGAACTAGAATTTGAAATCGGTGTGGTCTCTGCCCTGAGTAATCCAACGCGCGACCTAAGTTGTAAACAGTATTCAATAAATATATGACACAACGACGAATATTAATTGTCTTTTAAAGTGCACGTTGAGAGGCAAGGTATTGTTCTAGGTAGAGTCTAGGGTAGGACATTTGATACATGCTCATTGAGTACATACTGGCTAGTAGAATGCATGCATAGAAGAAATGACGACATTGATAGCAGCCAGGCTGATACGTAAAGATAAGCGACGTTCAGCGCTCTCGGGTCACTGATATTGCTGCATTGTCACATAAAGTATATCAAGATACATACATGTAAATGTCGTATAGGTAACAGTCAGACCAATGGATGGCAGGCCGGTCGTGAAATTGTACATATATATACACTCATACAAACGTATATGCAGTACTACACACCTTCAAGGATACAAAAATCAACCAACATCTACTGGTACCAGTTGAAACCGATGCATTTGATATATTATATACCTGTGCGCATGGCGCTGATCGCGACGCAAGGACCGTCTGTATTCAGTTTCTTTAGGAATTCGTAAGTTGACATTCCAATGTAGAGTAGGAACACCTAAATGGATTAAAGTAATATTTTCAGAGACATACAGTGAACAAAGATTTTCAAGTGCACAGCGTTATTCACGATACACGCATGTTGTCGCTCTCGACAAGATCAAGTGCATACTTTATTTTCAACAATACATACTATAAATACAATTCTCATAGGCGGAGACGTGACCAACGTATGTAACAATATACTATTTCATTAAGTTTGTGATATCGTCGTACAGCTCTATTGTATGAACATAACAAACACGTTCACTACTTGCAACTATATACTCATTCTCATCTGATTCCGATATATATATATATATATATATATATATATATATAATACATATACATACATACATACATACATACATACATACATACATACATATATATATATATATATATATACGTATATATTTGAACAAATACACGTGTGCACACGTTATGTACAAACAGATACAAAAATATAACAAACATACTTTTGGACCTGTGTGCGGAAGGGCACAACTTACCTCAAAGAAGAAGAGTGCTAGTACCAGTCCTCCCAGCATAGTCAGCGGGACAGCGATAAAGGACAAGGCCGGTCCCATACCGTGACACGGGACACTCTTCTTCGATGTTCCCGACAGGAAACAGGTGTAGAATATCGGGTATGTTACATACCAACTGTATAATACAGCGTTCACAGAATGTCCCAAGAACAGGAAAAAGTGTACGTAGTTACGCTCCCACACACAGCCGTTGAGAAACGGGCAGTGGTGGTCCATCAATGCTGTTGTAAGAAATACAACCAAGGCATGGGAAAATACCATTGGATGAGTGATAAAACTAGTGCAGAACGTGAGGTGTCAGGGATAAAAACTCAAGAGTGTGTGGTAATAATGGTAAGTGGGCACAGTAGCAACTAGGCAAGGGACCATTCCATGCGCGTGTGGTGTAGTGGCGCAGACGTGAGAATGTATACATAATCGTGTTCCTCCGCATTGCCCATTGACAGAAGTTCTGCATGGCTGGTGTGAATATAGTCAGCAAAGAGTACCACCATAAAGTAGAATCCACGAACGTTCCTTATCACTTCTACAGGAAACACTCCATAGTTGTATTCCTCTACCGCCGTATAATACAGACATGTGGCAGTGATCCTGTTATACCATACCACAAGTTTTACAGTGTACACCCCCCGTTAATAGAGATCGGCCCAAAATCACTATGGCTTCATTCATAAATGTGCAATACTCCCAACGTCACTCACAGACGCTCTAGAATCACCACGTATGTGCAGTATAGATGAGACAGTTGCGATGTCAACCATATACAACTTCAACACCCCCAATGTGGTGGTGGCACTACCAGTTTACCAGAAAAAATACACGTTAAACCCTTACGCTACTCACAGACTACTACATAGGTATCGCAATATAATGTCCCAGACAGCCCGGTACGACGTCTCGAGCGTGACAATGCATTGACACACCCACACACACTCCTCCCCTCCATCAAAACAACTCGCAGAACAAAGAGTACTCACAAACTCTACCTACCGCTACAACACCCACACGTGTGACAGTGGTTTTGCCAGCGGGTTCGCTCTGCCTCACAGGTTTTACAGTACACCCCTGGCTTGGTCTCTGGCATTGGCGCGGCCTGCCCTATCTCCTGCGTGTTCTCCTCCCCACGGTCTCTTGTTCGATCCGCATCTGACGTATCTGCACCCCCATCACTACTTTGAACAACTCCCAACTGGTCACCCGTACACTCCGATTCAGCCACGGTGGTATGCTCAATGTGGTCTACCGACGTCTTGGCCGAGTCTTGTACCATATTACTTGCTGTGCTCGTCTTCGTATCGTTTAAAACACTCTCTCTTCCCAACTCGCGGGGTAACTCCGGGTGGTCGCTGGGCACTTCCTGATGGCTCGCCGTAGTTTGTTGACTGTGGGGGCGGGTGATCTTGGTTGGTACGAGTATTGCCGCTAGAGCGTACTGGGACAGGGAGTTGGTTACCAGTAGCACGGTCACTGCGGTGTGTATGAGAAAAGTGGTGTTGGACATACCATACTCGTCTTGCCAGAAAGGGAGAACCTGCTCAGGAAAAGTTAGGATACATACATTAGTAATGGCATGTATTTTCTAACGGTGACTGCTGAGTGCAAATGAATGTGCCGTTTGTCATGCCAAACCGTTCTTACTAGTAGGGGGGAGGTCTGTAAAGGCATGAATCGAGTATATACAACATCAACTATGTCATCTACTTCGTTTGGGGTATACATGGGAATATATATATATATATATATATATATGCCTGTATTTTTAGAGTGACAGACCGATATAAGGCGGTTGCCACCAACAGGATGACCACCGAAATGTAGTGTTTCTCATGCCATACACCTTTTGCGTGAAGTGAAGGATCTATCGATGTATAAATCGGGTCTATACTTTAGTTGTGATATACAGGTGTTTCAATCTGTGATTCGATGTGCCACTTTACATAGAATATATAGGCATATAAAGGCATGTATACATACAGACTGGGATAGGGGGTTTCCCACCAGCAACACGGTCACTACTGTGTGCAAACACACATACTATGTATAGGGGTGGAGCTGAATATGGTACAGCTGACGTTTAAGATCTATAAATCTAAACCTATTTTCATAACCTATCTGCATATAAACCAATGTTAATAAGCCTGTCTAAATGCAAAAAAAAACCCCGTATGTAGGATAGGTACGTCTCCGGTCTGGTTCAATTGGCTACTAACAACAGAGAACCCCCCGATATATACGATCTGTAGTGATAGAGACGTCTCATCGAGCAAAAAGGTGTCTTGATCTAGAACCGGTATACATATAAACAACTTACTACTGCCATTTTTATAATATCGTTATGAGAAAGACTAAAAATTATATATATGGATAGGTATAGATGAATAGATAGATTGATATTATATCATACAAACATATGTAGACTCTCCCTGAGCATGCCTAAAACAACACAACTGTTCTTACCGAAGGTATGATCAAAACCAGACATTCCGGCCACCTGAGTATGGCCACAAACATCACCCATGACCGAGCTAATTATAGTCCAGTTCCAACTGCACCCGGCAACATACTACATATTACGTCGACTATTGGAGACACTGGTGATCATCTCGGGATCCCCATCGCGACGTAAACAAATATATACACGAATCAAGGAAAATATGTACACGCACGCGAACAATAAAAAAACAGGGATACGTCTATATATAGTCTTCCTCTGTAATATTCAAGATCAGACATCCGAAACCGATTTTATATCCACTGTTAACAGCCATAATGTGTCTGGCTATGTAGACCTCCCGACTGTACTATAGAACAGCATATCAATCGCACGCACAATGACCTTATACACCCAACTGCGAAGTACACAAACCTGAACAGCATACCCATACCTTAGCAATGTTCAACACCAGGCATCCCAGATAAACGGATATTATTCCTACAATCAGCAACCATGATACGGCTGCATGTGTTGCTCTGCCAATCGTATTCGGTAGCAGGCTGTCAATCGCATCCACAATCAAAGGCAACTGCAGCAGTCCTGTAAACCCGATTGTGAAGTACACAACCACAGAGAGATTGTCTGTGTCGAGTGTGGCTCTTATTTCTGCCGCTGCTGTGTCTACCACCGAGGGACTAGTGCCAGTGGCAGTAAGAGCATCCATAGCGTACTATTTATACTCAGCACTAAAGCGTTTATGATAATGTATATATTTACATACATTACAATGAAGCTTTCACATTGTGTAGAACTCTATTTATAAAGAAGCTCTTCTCCTATGTAGTGCAGAAATAAACATGACATGATGACACGCTGACATGATATTTACGATGAGTCATGCAACTGTTGCTTTTCTGAAGCATTTTGATGCGAGCATGTATTCAGTATACAATAATATACATCATTGCCTTCTAAATTAGACCTATATATGTAAAACAAATACATGTATTTGTATTAATAAATCCTCACTTACTTGCAATCAACGTTGTAATATTCAGCTAGGGTGAATTTAGGTTGATCTAATAGGTATCGCTAGTATTCTTGGTAGTATTATGGTGTCGGCAAACGATTTCGAATGGCCTGACATGTATAGCTTCCCTCCATTCTTTACGTAAGTGATATATGTGTGCCATATCTTTACCCTTACACAGAATGTCAATACTTTACTTAAGTGATATATATGTATAATACTGTATGGCATGAGGAAATGTTTCTCAGGCATTTATATATGATAAATGTGTATTCTCTATCGATGTCTCGAAATATAAAGTTTGACTTCGATCTTCCATATGTGTTTGAAGATGCATAGATTTCATATACCTACGATATTTTTTATGCGATGTGTAAGAGGCGAGTTGAACTTCGCATGTAAAGATTTGTTTCAATTTCTAACTCCGATTCGCACGGATAGTGTACTACGTTTGCCTTCTCTAATCATAATCGACAATACTCTACCTCGTTCCATATATATATATATATATATATATATATATATATATATATATATATATATATATATATATATATATGATGATCAAAATGATATACATACAATATATATGTATATATATATAGTATGCAATATGTATACATACATATATATATATATATATATATATACGTGTGTGATGTGTGTGTGTGCACATAATATATATATACATATTATATTATATATATATATATACATATATATATATACATATTATATATATATGTTTATATATATATTATATATATATTATACATATATATTATAATATGCAATAACAATATATATAATATAATATATATTATATATATTAATGCCATTATGTACACAATAATACCATATATATTATAAAAACCAATATAATTATTATATATACATATATATTATGTGCATTATTATGGCAATATTAATTATTATTAAACATATAAACGCAATGCATGCATGTAAGATTACGTGATATACATATTATGTTCATGCCATCATCAGTACCAACATGCTGTATATATATGTATGTATGTTGCATGCAATACATAGCATATATATATATGTATATATACATACATACATGAATATATATGTATTAAAATGTAAAAAAATGGGATTATACATACCAACATACATGTATGTATGTATATGCAGTATGCAATGCCAATATATATATATATTATATATTATTATTACATATAATATATATATATGTAATATTATATACATACATATATACATGCATATATAATCACAACACATCCATGTGTCATGCAACCATGCATCATGCATCAACAAATAAATCAGTGTATTTTATATTACATATTATATATATGTATATATATATATATATATATATATATATATATATATATATATATATATATATGCATATATATATATATATATATATATGCATATATATATATATATATACGTATATATATATATATATATATATATATATATATATATATATATATATATATATATATATATATATATATATATATATATATGTATGTATATATACGTTTGTATCACATATACAATTGTGGATCACGTACGACTATGTGTGCTTTTTCAAGTATCTATACTTATATTCCTACCATGTTATTCTCCTTTGTCAATCGCATCGATTAATATTAAGACTGGTTAATCGCAGACTGCAGCGGACCGAGAAAACGCAAGAGCGTCAATTAGAGCAATGGAGCGAGCTAATCAAGGCTTATTATAAACATACCAATGCGTACGAACTGACGATTACAGAGGTCGCCGGCTCAGAATTGTTTAGGAATACTGAGATAGATCGTATGTGTCGTGTATATATATATTTGATTTTTTCGTTATGTGATTGGGTACGATGATTGGTACTATATATGGGCAGGCGTGTTGTTTAGTCGTATTGAAATGTGCGTCGCAACTGGTCGCAGGCAGGGTTATGGTTTCTATCACAAATTATGAGCTGTTAGTTGGTGCATTCGAAGTCTATAGTTTATACACGAATGTCTTTAGACTGATTGTGCTCTGCGCATATAAACCGCACTGACAGGCGTGGGCCTCTGTACGTGTTGAGACTCTTCCTGCACAGTTTCAGCGAGCATGTCACCGCCAAAGGATCAGGATTTTGGCGGACTTTCGACATACTTGTGCACGGTTCTAATCCAATCCTGGCATAATCATTTAAGGATTCTATTCCAATTTTGGCATATTTGTATGAAGTTGTATTCCTTGTTCCTTTTGTTGGCGGAAATTGTCTTCGAACCGAATTTGTGGCGAACTTTCGACGTACTTGTACAATGTACCTTTTCAGTTCTGGCATAATCTTTTGAGTTCCTATTCCAATTTTGGCATATTTGTATAAGATTGTATTTTTTGCTATTATTCGTGACAGAACTTGTTTTCGACCTGAATGTGTGGCGGACTTTTGGTATACTTGTACAGTTTTTTAATCCAATTCAAGCATATTTGTATAAAGTTTTACACCTTGCTATTAATGTTGGCTGAAACGTGAGCCAAATTGTGCTCGTCGAATTCAGGGCGGGCGAGTGACGAATTGATACAAAAGATAATCATCACGCTAGAGAAATCAGGTATGTGTTCACACCACAATTAACCAGGGCGATCTTGCCTGTCGGGAGGCTAGGTGTAGAAAAGTAAGACCGAACAAAGCTCACTTCCTAGTTCAAACCGTTAAAGTAGACTACTATATGTTTCTATTTGTCTTGGATTCGTTGGTACAATTACCAAGTGGTTGACCTTTTGATGAACGTATACGCTCTGTACTGTTTCACTCATACCTAGTCCACGGTGCTAATTTGTATGTCATTGTGTACCTACAGGGAATGCGGAATGTATAGATCAAGATCGCAATAGATTCCGCATATACTGGCGTTCGATAGCTGCGTGGGCCAATATTATATATGCATGGGTATTTATGTAAAGTATATTACATCCATACTTGCATGTTTATATATGCAATGGTGTGTATAATTCATTCGTGCTTCCGTGTTTGTAATGCATGGGTATGTATTTTAAGTAAATTTCCTCCATACATCCGTGTCTGTATATGATTGGTGTTTGGTCTTGCTCGTGGTCGACTGACTACATGGTTCTTTCTTCATATTAAGACCTTGTTATTGAGCAGATGCGTGCACACGTATTCACATGCAGCTTAAAGGACTGCGGTTTACAGTCTGCGCACGGGGGGTAGACTAGCATAATATATGTATGGAACAATGTTTCTACGAAAGCGCGGATATGTGAAAACCTAAATGTATATATATATATATATATATAAATGTGTCTGTGTCTGTGTCTGTGTCTGTGTCTGTGTCTGTGTCTGTGTCTGTGTGTATGTCTGTGTATGATACAATTAATTTTGGGTGGCTGTATGTACCAAAGTTCATGTAATCTGATCAGTTGCAACCAAATTCGCAAATTCCAGCCATGTTTTAAGACTGTATAATATCAAAGACGAAGCCGCAAATTTGTGTTTACCTGTGTATCTATGGGCAATTCTTTTAGAGGCCCATACAGCCGATTTACGCGGCTGTGCTTATGCTATGTGTACCTTGTCAGTCCTATTTTTTGGTGCGGAGGGGAGGTCCTGTTCCAAATCTCAGATCAGAGTTCCCATTTTTTGTCCCATATGTCAGATCGAGAAGACGTCACGAACAGATATGGTGCTCACATTCTACGAACTCAGGGAAGGCGACGAATCAGAGGGCGAAGGTAGGTGTGAGGGATCTCTGAAATTGTAACTATTTATGGGTTAGAGAATTTGATTGGCGGTGCTATTTTTACATATGGGTCTGCCTAGTTAGTAACGGGAACGGGAATTGGGATGTAGTACAATTTACCGACATCGCAAGCGTGCGGCTATATTATGCAATTGGCACTCGTGCTATTCAGATTGTGTCTCAAGTGTGGTGAGCAGGTGGCTCACTACTTATTATATTCGACCCTTAATTATATCATACTTAACCCCAATTCTATCATACTAACCCCCAATTATATTGTACTTAACACTGATTGTATCATACTGTACGTTTGTTTGTCGTGCGTGTTCCATAAATAGAATTTCATGGCATGGATCTAGTCACGTTCCAAAAGGCGTTGGAGGATCTCGAGAAAGTGGGCAAGTGTACTATCTTTCAAGGTGACGAAACGGATGGCGATGGTGTTAAATTTTATTCAGTATAGTTTAAATTCTACAATATAAGAATTGTACTATATTTCAATTTGCTCCCTCAAGTTCCTAAATTCTGCTGTCTATGTGTTATTGGGACAGTGGAGGATTTCGGAAACGTTATTAAGTCCACTATCTCGTTGATGATATTGGTGAACTAAATTGCGCGGAGTTGCTTCGTACATATGTATGTTTGTACCGAACTTTACCGCATCTCCTATCTAACAAGTATGAACTATTCACTCGAAGTCCTGGAAATGTAGCGTCGGGGGTATTTGGCACACTCTGTATCTAGCTATTGTATAGGAAAATACTGCGGATATACGAGACGAATTCAGAACACTGGTGGTAGATCTTCCTTCCTATTATGAATGACAATGCGGTGGAGTAGGAGTCCTGTTGTTTTAAATGACGCGCATCTTCGGTATTGTCTTTGGAGCAGTAAATGAGTTTAATATACTGCCGTATCAATTGGGAATTCAATGTTTCGTCAAACACGAATCGTCGCAATCACCTAGTCTCAATCCACTGCAATACGTAGAGACATAGAGTTGGCTGTATGATTGGTTGACTGCGGAAAGCATAGAAATGGTCCATGATTTTGATGGATGAAAATTAACGCTTCTCAAGTACCAAAGTACGCTATCGTCGGCTTTTGATAAATCTACCAGACCTCGTGGCGGAAATACGCATTCGGGCACTAGAACTTCGAATATACGCGTACTCTAGTACCTGAGCGCATGTACGATCGAGCAATTGTTATCTTGTCTCCGTTGGCAGTATCAGCGATCCACTAATTTCCGCATTCTGTGTCCGTTTCTGAGTGAAATACAGTTTTTCTATCCGCGTTATTTGAATGATAACAAACCTGTCATGTCGTGGAGAAAGCCGTCATTTGCCCTGGTACTGCAGCAAAAAGCATCGATACTCAAAACAGTGAACGAAAAGCTGTTTTTGAGAACTCCTTCGACAATAAAAACTTGGACAGCATTTGTCCTCACTGATCGTTATGCTGAGCTTCTGGGATTATGGTGTATTTGTAAAGTATGCATGACGTATGAAATCATCGTGACTGAAACGCATAAATTTTACCCCACTCAATGCCGGTACTTGAGCCGCCTGTTCAAATCTGGTATCTAGTTTTCTGGTGTGAATGATCTCACCAATACCGTATAAACATAAGCGCAAACATGATCAGAAAAGGGAAATCGCGCGGGTGGATGGGGTGTCATGAAAACTCTCAGCGCTTGGGGTGAAATTCAATTCTCGCAGAACGAGCTCAGATATCACAATTCACATCATTGTCTTTTTCGGCTGAACAGTGATGAAGATCACGAGAATATGTCGGATTTATAATATCACTTGCATCGCACAATGCACTCATTGGTTAAGTCTAGTTGAAATACTAAACCTGACTGCTATCTCTGTCACTAGCACGAATGCGAGATTATACGTATAATTTGCCGGCCTTAACGCAAGTTGCTATTGCAATCTCCCTAGTTTTATTGGAATCATAAGGGAACAAGTGAATGAGAGTATCACATATCAAACATATTGGTTTATTGGAATGCATATCTGGTACAGCATTCCGTTGCCAAACCTGAAAGTCTCGATTTCTTTCAGTTGTCGCGAGCTTTCGAGGGAGTAACTATAGTGGTAACGGTGGGATCATGGTGGCGAGCTGACTCTGTCCTTCTCGAGAGTGAATATCGTTGCTTTGCTTGAGGACTGATTATCAGGGGTTGCCCAAGAACAGCAGAAACCGCCGAAAATGCAACCGGAGCCGTCTTCCATCAGTACAACTGTAAGACCAGCCTGACTGCATTTCGCTTTAAATTGACTGATGTCCCATCCATCCCGTGTTGCCCGATAGATTGGTTTGTTGCCCGCCTATCCGAACCAGGATATGAGTGTGCTCTTGTGTTTTTGTTTCTTCAGTATACTGGAAAATTGAAACCCAATCTCATTCCGTATGAGCCACCCGCTTTCATTAGCATCTCTTGTGTCTGTTTGTTCAGTTTGTTGATATCCTCTTGACGAGTGGTTAACTGAGAATGCGCAGAGATTCCAGTAGGTCGAACTCCGCCGACCTCGCAACGGGTTGTATCTTCAGTATATTCTGCTGCAATTTGTTCGCGATATCGAGAGCCACAGGGTTTTCTCGACGCATTTCCAGCTTGGATATCAGTTTACTCAATTTCAAATTAAGATTGACGTTATCGTTCCATTTTTTTCAGGCTTTGAAATCTATGTTGTCATTAAAAAGATCCATGAAGGCGCACATATTACACGTACTCGCAATCTTCCAAGTACCTTGGGACATAAACCATTACCTTTACCTCTTTGACGGTGAAGTCCCCGGGTACGTCAAAGTCGAATTGATACATCAGGTTTTTCACATCTTTCTTCTCTGTTACTCGCGCAATTACCGCAGTGTTCGCGGTGGCGACCTCAAGAGCCTTTTTGAGCACTGTACCCATAGCACAAGCTGATTTTGTTTCTAATGTGGGAATAGCACGATCGTTCATAATTGATTATCGAATTACCGCTAGTTTACTGAGAGAGTGAGATTTCATAACTTCTTCAACTTCTTCTTGTAGGTCGTTGAATACAAGATCTCACACACTTTACTATGCACTGTGCTTGCAATCACAGGAATTGTTTTTTTTTGGTTAGGCAAGATCGGACACTTTGCACGTCCGTGGCACCCCGAAGGAAACTAGATAGAAATTCATGGACATTGTTTGATTGCACAAAATGATTCTTCATGTATCGAGTATATCAATGCTGGTCAAACATGCGGAAACGTGTTGGGCTAAATTAACATATGTTCGCCACTGTCAATATATTATGTATGTAGCAGGTAGCTCATTTCACATTTGCTACAATATTTTATTTTTTTACATCGCGACACTGACTATTTCTTTCTCTTTTTTAATAAATATAAATATTTGGTCTTATAAAAAAAATTGACTAAATATGTCCATAAAGTATTTATTCATCATCCACACCAAGTTTGTTTCGAAAAATAAAAACAAAAATGTGCGAAAAGTAAAACTGTGGAATGCAGAGATCAATACAATATTACAGCTCGTGTTTGAACTTTGAAGTGTACAATATGACTGTATGGTGAGTTGGCACTTTTAAATAATGGTCGATGGTGACATTCGTGCTAAATCTATAATATTATTTGTTCTATATCAAAATAATATGTATATTCGACAGAGATCAGTATTATGAAAAAATAGAAATCCATAGTCCTAACTTCTGAAATTCTCTCTCTATTCTGTATAAATTATAAGCAGAAACAGATGTCTGGACGGTGATGAGCAACACTACAAAGAATATGATATTTGAAACTTCAACAGAAAATTTCATATCCAAAGCTGGATGACATGGCAAACGGCGTATCTTGTTCGGACCAATGGTAGTTAGCGGGTGCCTGGGAAATGTTCCCTTGGCAACTACAATGATGTGTTTCTTGTCGTGAATAGCCATCGTGAAGGTTTCGATTCTATTTGTTGGGTATGGGCAGTTGATTATATGTAAATCTGGTGTTGAAGCTGCAAATATAATAGTCTCTATCGTGTTACTCATCAGCCTCCAGAATTACCTCCAGAGTTGAACAATGTACTTCTCTGGCGTCGAAGTCGAATTAGTACATCAGGGATTTCACGTCCTACTTCTCGGTTACTCGCGCAATTGCCCCAGTATTGGTCGTGGCGACCTCCAGTGCCTGTTTGAGCACTGTACCCATAATACAATTTGGGTTTGTTTCGAATATGAAAATAGCACGATCCTTCATCAATTATCATTGACTGTCAAGTTGTCGCTAGTCTAACGTTTTCTAACTCCCCTCCCCCGAATAATTCGTTACTACATTTGAGGAAGCTAAATAGTAAATATTAGTAAATATTTAGTATTTATAATCCGTTTTTTTTGTTTTTTTTTTTACAAATGAGTCCTCAGATTTGAAGAGATCCCTGGGCTGGTTTTATTTAACGACAACACTTTACGACACATTTAAAAACCCATATCTTTTATTACAGTCAGACGAATATACGTCACGATATATAATGAAAAATGCGGATCCAGGCCAGCAGATCTCAGTCAAATGCTAGTTTTTTTTATGAAACAAAAATATTTTTATTTGCTCATCAAGAGCAGACTTCAGATTTGCGGATATTTATACTAAATAAAATATTATGTATACATTATTTTTCTGTTCTAAAAAAAACAAATATGCATTGTGTATATGCACAGTTGTCACTTGTCAGTTTATATAATGAATATATATATACACTATACATATGTACTGTATACATTTTGAAAAACAAATAGCTACAGCAAACTTCAGTCACAGTGAAGACTGAAGTTCTTATTTCGCCATTGCAGTGGACTGCAGTATGACTGTAGATACAACATAATATTTATTTCGCTAAATATATCTATGGACTGTGGAGTGTGGGGTTATGAAGGCTCTCTGGTGTATTGTATAGAATTTTGATCCCCTCCTTAACTATCTCAATAGACCATCGGTTCATGTAACTGTGGAGTGTGGCATTCTAATCGTTCTGATGTTTGTATAGTACTGTGATATCCTCCGAATATATATATATATATATATATATATATATATATATATATATATATATATATATATATATATATATATATATATATATATATATATATGTGTATGTGTGCGTGTGTGTGTGTGTGTGTGTGTTGTGTATGTGTATGTATGTATGTATGTATTATATGTATGTATATATTATATATATATATATATATATATTAGGGATCTCTCCTGCATGTACGTACGCACGTATGTATATATGTCCGTACGTATGTATGTCCATGGTATGCATGTCTGTATGTATGTACGCATAAACGCACGCGACATGTACGTACGTACGAATGAACGTTACATGCGCACGTGCGTACGTATGTAGGCGCAGGTATGCATGCATGCATGCGTGCGTATACACGCACGAATGGAACGTACGCATGTACGTACGTACGTATTATTACATATCATGTATGTACGCATACAGACGTACGCACGCACGTATGTATACGTAATGTATTTCCACGCATGTACGCACCGTTTTTGTATACATATGTATATATATATATTTCATATTATTCTCATCATATCATCATAACATCATAACCACAGTATTAACGTATGCACATATACGCATGCGTATGCATGCATATATACAGATACAGATTATTACATGCACACGTGTGCATGTGCCATGTATGCGTACGTACGTGCGTGATGATGTATGTGAGCATTATTATTATTATTATTATTATTATTATTATGATCCTATCGCATAATATATAAACGATATACATATTATAACATATTATATTACACATAATGGTATTATTATATATGTATATGCATATTACACATTATATATTGCACATTACGCATACGCATATATATATTATATCTGATATATTATTATTATTATTGTATATTATTATTATTATTACATACATAATACGCATGTATATATGTATATATATATTAATATATTACATTACATATAATATTATATTATATATATATTATATTTATTACTATATACATAAAAACATAATATGCTATCATACCATACATATATATACATATGCATGCATATATTATTATTATATTATTATTATTACATATATATTACATATGTTATAACATTATTATATTTATATATATATATACATATATTATACATGCATACATACATACATACCACACACGCACGCACGCACTGCACGCATGCACGTCACACACATACACGCACTGTACGTACATTTGTAATGCATGCAACACAATGCACATACATTACATACATATATACATACATACATACATACGCACGTTCAAAATTTATAAATATGTATATGTATGTGTGTGTGTGTGTATGCATATATATATATATATATATATATATATATATTTAGTAGGTTTGTTTTCATTCCTATTATATATATATATATAGTAGGTTTGTTTAAATTCCTACTATATATATATATATTTACATATATATATTATACTTGTGTTTCTCGTATGGTTATGTGTGCCTAAGTTAGAATGTTTATTTTAAATTCTACTCTCATTCTCTTTTGTGAATCTGATCCAATTATATTACAACTGATTAATCGCAGAGTGCAGCGGACCGAAAAAACGCAAGAGCTAATCAAGGCTTATTATAAACATACCAATTCGTATGGATTGACGATTACAGAGGCTGCCGGCTCAGAATTGGTTAAGGATGCTGAAATAGATCGTATGTGTTTATAAATGCATGGGTTGATATTGTAGAGTATATTTCATCCATACTTACGTGTTCACATATGCATAGCCGTGTATGTAAAGTATATTTCATCTATACTTGTGTGTTTACATATGCATGGGTGTGTATGTAAAGTATATTTCGTCCATACTTGCGTGTTTATAAATGCATGGTTGTATAAATGTATAGTATATACCATCCATACTTCTGTGTTTATATATGCATGTGTGTGTATGTAAAGTTTATTTGTCCACACATACGTTATTATGTATGTATACGTTTGTACAGGGTATGTATTTATAGAATTTTCAGTCTGTACATCCTTGTTTGGATGTACACGGTCATGTGAGTAAAGTATGTTCCTGTGTGTTTTTATATGCATTGATATGTAGAGTATATTTCTTCCATACTTGTGTGGGAATGTATGTAAAGTTCATTTTAATAACACTTACGTATCTATATAATGATGAGTATATATGGCGTACTTATGTATTGAAAGTGTATTATATATTGCTTACGTGTTTATATATACTTGAGGATGTACGTACGTATACATCCATACTTTCGTGTTCGTATATGCATGAGTGTAATTTTGAGTATATTTCATCCATACTTACATGTTTATATTTGTTGTGTATGTATAGTGCATGTATTTGAATGAGAGTTTACACATACTTACGTGTTCATTTATGCATGGGAGTGTATGTATATCATATTCCATCCATAGTTTCGAAGGCATGTTTGTAAAGTATATTTTAACCATACTTACGTGTTTGCAAATGCATGAATATGTATGTCAAGTTTATTTCGTTTAAACTTGAAGTGTTTATATAAGCATGGGTATGTATGAATGTATATTCGTGTTTGCATATGCATAGGTGTCTATGTAAAAAATATATCATCTATACTTGCGTGTTTATATATGCATGGGGGCTGTGTAAAGTTTATTTGTCCACACTTACGTGGTTTTTTATGCACGAGTATGTATTTAAATTATATTTTGTCCATATATGCGTATTTATTAAAGATGGATGTTTATGTATAGGGTATCATCCATACAGTATATTTCATTATACTTACGTGTTTATATATGCATGGGTGTGCGTGTACATTATATTTTGTCCACATTTACCTCTTTTGATATATGCATAGGTGTGTACGAGGTATGTTTGTATAGTATATTTCGTCCGTTATTCCTTGTTTATATTTACATAGACATGTGTGTAAAATATGTTTCGTTCATACTTCCTGTGGAATATATTTCATCCATACTTCCGTGGGCGTGTATGTAAGGTTCATTTTGTCCACACTTACGTGTTTATATATGCATGGCTATATATGGCGTATGTATGTAAGGTGTATTATATTCTACTTACATGTTTTATATGCTTGAGAATGTACGTAACGTATATTCCATTCATATTTGCGTGTTCATATATATATATGAGTATGTACTTTTAAGTATATTTCATCCATACTTAGATGTTTATAGATGCATGTATATATAGTATAATACTTCTAAACTTGTTCATACATGCATTGGTATGTATTTATAGTTTATTGCATCATCATCCTCTGTACGGGGAGTGGGCTAGCATAATATATGTAAGGGAGCATGTTTATACGAAAGCGCAGATATGTGAAAAAACTTGCGTGTATATATATATATATATATATATATATATATGTATGTATGTATGTGCATATGTATATATATATATATATATATATATATATATATATATATATATATATATAATATACATAATATGTGTATATATGCATACATATATATATACATGCGTGTATATGTAATGTGCATGATGTGATGCATTGTATGCATACGCATTACGCCATATATTATATGTATATATATATTATATATTATTATATATATATTATATATATATATATATATATATATATATATATATTATATATATATATATATATATTATATATATATATATATATATATATATATATATATATATTATACATATATATATACAGCGATGTATATATGTTTTATTATTTTTATTATTTTAAATCATTTTTTTATATATATATATGTATAAATATATGTATAAATATATATATTTGTGTACATGTATATGTATATACATATATATATATATATATATATATATATATATATATGTGATGTGTGTGCGTGTGTGTGTGTGTGTGTGTATGTATACAGAACTCTGGAAGTAGATCATTTTTTCTATCATGAATGCCGATTTGATAGACTATGCGTCCGGATAAAAATGACGCGCTTCGCATATTCATCAGCAAAGTAGTTTTTGACTGCCTTGTGCAGAAGTGGTGCATGGTCGCCTTGTTCGATGGGTTTTAATGCTTCTTTGGTACCAAGGTACGTTCATCTAAGGATGGAACTCTCCTGGTGTTCATCCTGTATCTTTTGCAAACGGTCGTTGTACAAATAGCAATGCTTGAATAAATATGAACCCGAACGCATTCGGGCGCCGGAACCTCCCATACACGCGTACTCGAGTAGCTGTGCACATGTACGATGAAGGATTTGTTAGCAGGTCTCTAAGGGCAGTTACGTACGGACTGAAATCAGCGACCAACCATTTTTCAACCTACTGTGTGCGGTTCTGAGCAAAATCCCGTTTTTCTATCCGCGTGGGCTGCTATGGCATAATATGGATGATAGCAAATATGTCATGTCGTCGATAAAGACGCCTTTCACCCTAGTATGTCAGTATGACGGCAAAAAGTGTCGATTATAAAATCAAGTCGACGAGAAGCAATTTTACCCTTGACAATAGAAGCTTGGTTAACATTTGTCCTCCGCACGATTTTTATCCCGCTCCATGACGGTACTTGAGCCGTCTGGCCAAAATCTGGAATATACTTTCTGGTATGACTGATCTTGCCATTTTCGTATAAACATAAGTGCTGACATATGAAAACTCTCAGCGCTTGGGGCGGCATTCGATCTGTGCAGACGGGTCTCAGATATCACAATTCACGGCATTATATTATTTAATTGAACAGTGAAGAAGTTAAGGCATTCGCGCGCTATAAACATGATTTGTATGGAATATAGAATACATCAGCTTTATGATATTGCTGGTATCGCACTACGCCTCATTTCTATAGTCTAGTTGAAATACTGTACATGGCTCCTAACTTCTCCACACATACGGATGGGAGAACAAACGAACGGAGTACCAGCCTTAGTGGTGGTTGCTGTTGCAATTTTCATAGCCTTATTGGAGGCTGAAGGGAACTAGTGAATGTGAGCATTCCATAACATATTGGCCTATTGTATAGTATATCAGGTGCAGTTTTCCGTTTGACGATTTTTTTTCAGTTGTCGCGAATTCGATGGTGTAACAATAGTGATTTTTGAGATCATTCCTATGGATATACGGTCGAGCCCTCTCCGGTCATTGCGAATACCTCTATCTCGTTCAGGGTGCGATTTGGGAAAGAGCAGATTGCACGGTAGCCATTGCCGGATATGTCTATGTAGGCCTGTGGAAAGTTGATTGTGCAAGCTTGACCCTGCACAACAATGTCATTGGGCGTATGAAGGGTTCTACAAATCCGCCATTATAGATACGTCCGACACATGAGTTTTTTTTTGACCTAGTATACACCGATTTAGAGTTATCGAATTCGAATTTCATCGGCGAGCTGACTGTGTCGTTCTCGAGTGTGAATATCGCTCCTTTACTTGAGGGCTTATTATCAAAGGTTTCCCAAGAACAACAGAAACTGCCGAAGATGCAACCGGAGTCGTATTTCATCAGCATAACTGAGGGACCAGCCTGACTGCATTTCGCGTCGAATTGACTCATGTCCCATCCATCCCGTGTAGCCCTATAGATTGGTGTGTTGCCCGCCTGTCCGAACCAAGATTTCAATGCGCTCTTTATATGCTCTTTTCTCTTCACAATACTGGAAAATTGGAAACCAGCGTATGAGCCACCCGCCTTCAGCTGCATTTCTTGTGTCTGTTTATTTATCTTGTCGATATCCTCTTGACGACTGGTTAGCTGAGAATGCGCATGGGATTCAAGGACGGCGAACTCAACCGACTCCACAACGGGTTGGATCTTCAGTATATTCTGCAGCAGTTTGTTCGCGATATCGAAAGCCACAGGAGTTTCTCGGAGCATTTCCAACTTGGAAATCAGTTTACTCAATTTCGAATTAAGATTGACGATATCGTTCCATTTTTTACAGGCTTCGAAATCAATCTTGTCGTTGAAAAGATCCATGAAGGCGCACATCTCCATGTCTTGTGCATGCTCGAAAGATTTCAAGTACTCTGGAACATGAATCATTACTTCCACCTCTTTAACGGTGTATTTCCCTGGTACGTCGAAGTCGAATTGGTACATCAGGGTTTTCACATCTTCCTTCTCTGTTACTCGCGCAATTGCCGCAGTGTTCGCGGTGGCGACCGTACCTATGGTACAAGCTGATTTTGTTTCTGATGTGGGAATAGCACGATCCTTCTTAATTGACTTTCGTATTGTCGTTAGTATACGTAGAGTGGGGGGTTCATAACTCGGTTAACTTCTTCTTATAGGCCTCTGAATAAAACAGTTTATATCACTTTATTGTGTACTGTACTCGAAGTGCGTATTGAAACAAAGAGTGTTGCAATGCAAGGAGTGTTGCGGGACAATCACACTATCGTATCGTTTGTCATTGTGCGGGAAAACGTTGGATTGCACGAAACGATTCTTCAGGTATCGATACACTACAACTCGGACCAATAGTTATGTTGACATAAGTTTGTCATTTAATCTGAATAAAAGATCATGAAGAAAAAAAATCTCATGGTGTATCACCATTCACCATTCATGCGAATAGATTCACAGGAATAGGTCACAACTGTTTATACATGCGTTACAATCACGAAATATGCATTCCAAGAGTGGCTTTGTCGCGCGACCTGTCATAAACGAAATGTGTACGTTTTAAACCCGTCGTTGTACCGCAAGAATGGT
>LUCW03000577.1:82500-92687 GCA_001586965.3 Sphaeroforma sirkka
ATGACTGCCAACACAACGCGCATGCAGATACCAGAGTAGAATGAACGTATAGCGAATGCTAACGCGACATATGTCAGATTAAGTTCGCAGTACAGCTGTACGAAGTGAATACATGAAGACAAAGATGCATTGTTGTTTAATACTATCAATCAAAACAAAAACAGCTCGCACATCTTGCAGAGCAGCAATGTCGTTGGAGATATGTAGTCGTCGAGAACATATATAAACATAACGTGAAGCTATCCGATATCCTTCCGCAAACAGTTCAATATATATATATATATATATATATATGTATATATATATATATATATATGTGTGTGTGTGTGTATATTATATATACATATATATATATATATATATATATATATATCTTACCGATACTGCGTCTAAAGGCCTGCACCAGACTCTCAGTGCGACTGAGCTCCAAGGAGAACACTTCACTCGCAGAAAGCATAGTGAAGGGTGTGTCTTTGCCCAGCCCCTGAGCCATAGCCATAGCCAGCGCAGTCTGTGTGAGCAGCGAGTGGGCAAGTGATTATAATATAGTGAGTCATTATAGATGTATGGACATAGTAGGTATGGAACTATAAACGATATATATATATGTATATATAAAAGCCAATATAGATATATGAAAGTCGCTACAGATATGTTTAAGAGCCGATATAGATATGACGTATTCAGAGTTTGTGAGTATATATATATATATATATATATACTTGGAAAATCTTTGAATGTCCATTGTTATATAAAGAAAGATTTGAAACCGATGTATCTTGTGTCCTGATCCATTTCAAATGAAATTTTCTCTGATTGCACATCTTGGGTGCGCTATTGATAGAATACAAACCTCACGTGTGCTCTGCATTGCACAAATACCTTGTCTGTTTTATTTATAGAATACACAATTCGTACCCGTTATTTATGGAATACTTGCCACGTATATAATATTTATAGAATACACACCTCGTTTATGTTATTTATAGAATACACATAACTTCTGCGCTATTTATAGAATACATTCTTCATATGCGCTATCCATAGAAAGCACACCTCGTATACGCCATACATATATTATTTTATTTATAAAACACACACGTTGTATATGCTATTTATAGAATGCATACCTTGCCTGTACCCGGTGGTCCCGCAATCAGCACCGCTCGTCCCGCAGTCGCGCCCTCGCGAGCCATAGCGCAGATCACTCCCGCGGCTTTACGCGCGGCTGCTTGGCCCACCTGTGGTGGAATGAACAACATACTTGAGAATGCTGATAGTCTTGAGAAGAACATGCATGATATGGCGTTTTCATAGTGACACTAAACAACATGCTAGAGAACCCTTATACTATATATATATATGTGTGTGTGTGTGTGTGTGGTGTGTGTGCGTATATATTTTGCATTTATATATTATATTTATATATATATATATATATATATATATATATATATATATATATATATATATATATATATATATATATATATAATATATATATATATATATATATATATATATATATATGTATATATATATTCATATTCATAAAAATATATACATATTCATAAGATATATATACACATATTATATAATAGCATAATACATATGTACATGTATATATATTCAGCCAATATATATGTATATATAATATATATATGTATATGCATATATATATATATATATATATATAATATGTATGTATATTATATACATAACAATATGTGTATGTAATACATATATATATATGTAATGTGTAATAATATTATATATATTGTATGCATACATACATATTCATCCCAGGATTGGCACGCATATATATGTATAATGTAATATATAATAATGTATACAGCCATATAATAATATACATATATATAATATATAATATAATGTACAATAATAATATATAATATATAATAATATAATGTGAATTATATATGCACACATGTAATAGCACATATGTATACAATATAACCAGCAATATGCAAATATGTTATAATAACAATACAGCAATAATATATAATAATGATGTATATGTGTATAATATTAATATTATACATACATAAGGTTTTGGATTATGTGTTATATATGTAAAAACAAAGAGATGCATGATGCATGTATGTATGGAATATAATACACAAACTCCATGATGCATATATGGATATCATAAAATGTGACAATATATGTTTATGGATATGAATATATATATAATATTACTGTAATGCAAATAATAATATATATATAATATTAATATGTATACATATATTAATATGTATAATAATAATATAATATGGTTAAATATTAATATATAATAATTATACATATAATAATATTATATGTATTATATATATATATATGTATTAACATACATAATAATATGCATTAATATATAATGCATATTACATGTATGTGTTAATAATATATACATATTATTACATATGTATACAATATATATATGCAATATTATGTATATAATAATAACATATGTGTCTATGCATTAATATATAATATGTATATTAGTATCCATATGCATACATATATATAATAATATGCCATATGTATAATATTATATGTATGTATGGTGATACATGATTGTTGATGATGTGATGACATTGTTGTTGGTGATATTGTAATAATATATATTATATATATTATTATATATATATATATATAATAATATATATAATAATAATAATGTATTATAATAATGCATGAATAAACAAAAAAATAAAAACATACATTTGCGTGCATAATATAATATATACATGCATTCATACATTTATACATGCATACATACATATACATAGCTTTAATACATACGTAACACACATACATGCATGGCAGATGCATGCATGTACATGCATATAGCCAATATATATATATATATATATATATATATATATATATATATATATATATATATATATATATATATATATATATATAATATAACATAAATGACACACGCGCGCATATATATAATTATATACATACATATATATTTATCTGGAACATACCATTCCCTGTGATGAAGCCCGTGGTTCCATAGCATCATCTAAACCCAGGCCTCTAATGTGCGAATGCGCGCCAATGCGCTCCACACTGGTGAAGTCTTTGATTTCTTGCATCTTGACTTGTGCCATACTGCTTAGTTGTATTTATAACGTATGTCGATATAGTAAATATGTGGATAGATTAAATCGTGAAAGGTTATGTGTTGTTATTGCACAGATACCAATGCAACTATTTAACAATCCTTTATATATATATATATATATATATATATATATATATATATATATATATATATTTATATATTTATATATGTATATTTATGTATGTATATATAGTGTTCACAATGACTTATATGTACGTGTACACTTACATTCATATAAATAAATACAAACATGCACAGGAGGTTGGTGCTTGCCGAATGCTGACAAACGATCCCTAAAAGCGCATGTGGAAATGAAAGGTAAAAAGCGCGGGGACTGTGGGACAATCTCAATACGTTTTACGCTATAACGTAAAAGCTTTGTGTTTGTTTACGTTTAGCGTTTATTGACTAATGTGGGACAGTGCGAGACTCACCTCCCAGAGTGATCCCACATACTGTGGGCCCGGGGGTACAGTGCGTCTGGAGTCTGGACTCTGGCGCGTTCTCGCCCAAAGGTCCAGGCGGACCAAAGGACATTAGGGCGAGGGATTGGATTCTATACGTTTCAACGTTAAATAGAGAGTAGGGTTTTAGGGTTTATAAATAATCGCACAAAGAGCAACATATTTTGGACATAAATGACCAATATTTGCATATATGCATGTTTAGGGCGTTTTTCAGGTGATTTCCGAGTACACACAACCATGCATATGTACGCAACAAAGGTTATCTAGTTAGTGTCACAGCAGTGAGGCATTCAGTCATTATTCTGCACATACGACAATCAGAAATAAAGTGAGCCATCGTATGCTAGTCCATACATATATCGCTACAATCTATCCACAAACAGAATGTCTACAACACCGACCGCAATCACGGACTCGTCTCCCGATAAAAGAACAAGTGCACATATTAAGTTCTACTCAGTTGCTCAAGAGCGACACACAGAGATAATAGAGCATATACAAAAAGTCGGTCAAAAACAAATCGCGATACAGAAAGAGGCAGAAACACGGGAGAGGGCACTACAAAATGTCAAACAATCACTTATAAGAGCAGATGAAGATGACCAGACTTCTCTTCAGGAAACTATGCGTCAATTGCCGTTTTATGCATCAAAAACGAAGGTATAACATACGCTACTTGTAGCTAATTATATATGTGTGTATATATATGACAACGAAATATATTGGCATACACGTATACGCGAAGATATATACTGTATTTTTAGACGGATAGGATATATATATATATATATATATATATATATATATATATATGATATGTGATGTGTGTGTGTGTGTGTGTGTGTGTGCATATATATATATATATATATATATATGTATGTGTGTGTGTGTGTGTGTGTCCATGTATATATATATATATATATGCGTGTGTGTGTGTGTGTGTGTGTGTGTGTTTCTGTGTGATTATGTTTATATATATATATATAAATATATATATATATATATAGGCATTTGAAGTTATTTATTGAGTGTATGGACGGGAACGTTTTTCACAAATTTTGAAGACACGATGCATACATATACATATACAGAACACGGACGCAGATATCTACACAGGCACAGGCACAGACGTCCACACACACACAAACATACACGCACACACACACACATATATATATATATATATATATATATATATTATGATATTGTGTGCGTGTGTGTGTGTGTGTATACATATATATATATATATATATATTATGTATGTGTGTGTGTGTGTGTGTTGTGTGTGTGTGTGTGTGTCTCTGTGTGTCTCTGTGTGGGCGCGCGTGTTTGGCTGTTTGTCTGTTTTTATGTGTGTGCGTTTGTGTAGTTGGGTGGGTAGGTACGTTATTGGTTCGGGGTGTATATTTCCAATTTTTTATCATGGTGTACACATCTTACTGTACATTTAAATAAAGTGATAACTCCACAACAGCTATATGTGCGAAATAGCATACTTGCCTAAAAAAACTGTCCTCTCAATAATTCATCGTATGCTCTCCACAGAGATTAGCGCAAGACATGAAGACTCTTACGCAACAACTACGGGATCTTTCTCAACGAGCAACCGCCCTGAAAGCCTCAGATTATGCCATGCGGCAAGAAAGCTCTGCACTGAGTGCTGTGGTGTCTCCTAGGCTGGGTAGGAGTTAACAGCCTGTTGCGATATGAGTATTATCCCACAGATATATTAATTTCTAGTGGAATTTAAGCGCAGAGACAGATAGAAGGGGAAGGTCACACAGACTCTTCCTTGCAAATTATTTCTCTCGCACCTATATCCGAAACTACAAGTCCAGTATTGGCACGAAAAGCGGTGACAATTTGATGTGTTTGGAGACTTCTCCACTCAGACTTGTGGAGGCCTCAATAATTCATAGGAGTGTACATTTGCTTGCGCCTATCTTCTTAACATGTTGGGTGTTGGGTGTAAAAGGGACATAAGGACCGAGTGAGTAATCTCAGAATATCCTGGGCCACTTTCTAAGCCGTACCCTTGCGATCGGATCTATACCCATAAGTATGGGTATCCATACTAATATATAATGCTGGAATTAGCATAGAGTTTCATCTCGATGTTGCCGTTTTGGTGTATTGGCGATATCCAGGTCTTTATGACCAAGTTCACATTAAAATAGAGTTGTTCATGGAACGAGTCATTAACAGATGCAAATGTCGATGTAGATTTGTCAACGTTGTGCAGGCCTCAAGCTTCTTGACAAATAGCAGACAGTGGTGAAACTAGTATATGGAGTGACAGTGGTATCGAAGTAGGATCGTACAAAAATTCAATACCAAGATACATCTGATTCGGTATACGGCTGTGTGAAAGATGTCTTAATAGCCATCGAACTACAAGCTGTGCTCTCTACTGCAAAACAGTCTGCCAATTATCTGTGTACTTTTGCACAAATATATATACATCCTAGTTTAGATGATTCATTCGGAGCTCTGTGCGCGTGCATGCGGACAAACGCTTTGATACGCACCTTAAACTTGTAATATCAGGTGAAATTGGAAGGAGGCTTAAGATCAAAGTGTATAGTACCCTTTATTTTTGGAATCAACTGAATTACACGCTTCAAATTTGGAGATTCTGAGAATTGTCATTCTCCACTTTTACTCACCCAAAGGTCCATCGATTGTGGTCACTCCCAAGCTGCCAATGAAAGTAGCAGGGTAGCGAACAGACGGTAGACGTTTGACAACCGAAGTAGGATGTTTAGAGTTTCCTTGGCCAGTTATGTCTAGAGCCACCATCTCTGCCAAGCCTTGGGCATTCGCGTATAGGAATGACTTGCCTTCCTCGCCCTCAGAAGGGTTAGAAACGGCCAAATTCACACCCCCTTCGTTGTACTGGGTCTCGTTGTTAGTAGCGCCGAAATTGAACTGGGCTCCCATAGAATACTCATCCAGCTCT
The DNA here is from genome assembly GCA_001586965.3 of Sphaeroforma sirkka. Lineage (NCBI taxonomy): Eukaryota > Ichthyosporea > Ichthyophonida > Sphaeroforma > Sphaeroforma sirkka. The sequence goes on from LUCW03000577.1 coordinate 89,087, forward strand.
GACTGAATCATCCCAGTCGCTGGATCCAGAGTTACAATTGACATAGAGCCCCTGCTTCCGTTGGTGGTGTAATATTTACCCCTGGAGTACTGGCACCAACACGGAAACCGGCCCGCGGAAGTGGTGTCGATTTTCTTAAACTTGCCATCTCTGGTGTTAGCTTTGTATGTCGATACATCCCAAGTTCCAGCAATGGTGAGCATGATCAGCACATCTCCCTCATCAACCTGATCACTGTTCACAGTGCAGAATCCGAAAGGGTTGAAAATTGGATATAACTCTGGGTCTGAATTTGCAAGCTCAGTGGTTACCGGACCTTTCTCGCCTTCTGTTTCAACAGTACGATCATCTTTCAAATGATAGTAGACCAAACCTTTATAATTATCCTCTTCTCTATGATACAACACCCACCAGACCCTCTCCACGTGGTGTGAAGCTTACTTGTGCCGGTGCTGTATCTTCTGAGAAGGCAAAGTCATACTGTTCTACCTTTGTTTGCTCGGCCTTGAGTTTTACTGTGTCACCTGTGCTCTTTGTTTTTCCGGTCTTGGTATCAAAGTTGAACATCTGCAAAGTTCCTTCTTCGCCGCAAGTGATGACGGCGATCAAACCCAATTCTTCGTGATAGTCAAAAGAGCACGGCAGTAACCCCTCCAATTCCTGTCTGTGTTTCAGTTCCAATCCCAACTGGGAATCGATCTTCATCACACTGAAACTTGGGTCTCCAGCATTGATTGCCAACAAGAAACGCTTGTCTCCGTTCCTGTCGTTGGTTGCTATGGAATGCAAAGGCCGTGTTGAACCCATACTATCGGACCAGAATCTAAATATATCTCTTTCCATTTTCACAGGCAAGCCTTTGCCACCCGTCTTGAATTCGTACATATCATCGGCCTGGCCAGTTTCGTCATCGATGAGAAACCCTCGCACAATATTGGATGTGCTCAAGTTGAAGCGCTCTTCCCCGCCGACCCCATTAGACATAGTCCACAACCCCCGGGGCCGTGACTCTGCGGCTGCCAAACCCGTGCTTGCCACCATGATAGTAAATAATGTTGCTGTTGCTTTAAACATTCTGGGTTAGATATCGATTCAAAATGCAGGAATAGTATAGATTAAATTTTTGTGAAGTGAAAACATTGTATATGTAACATACTGAAATTCCTTTCATTTCAAGATTGGAGTAGGGGTATAGATTCAATGAGGTTCTAATGTTTTATGAATTTAGCGCATATAGATTGAAAGCGAACAATTGAACCCCTGAGAGGTCTTGATAGAATGACGTACCCGTCCGAATGTCTCTGAGGAGCGTTTCATTGTCACTTGTCACCAATTAAATATCAATGGTCTATCTGGTATCTATGAATGAAAACTGTGCGGTATTGGAGATAGAATACTTGTGAAGACGCTTGTAATCAACTTTGGCTTCATCTATTTATTTGGGTTGTTCACAATTACCTTATTTGGTTGTTCACGATTAACTTATTCGAGCTCTTCACTGCTACATTATTTGGGTTGTCCATTATTTTTTGGGGGTGGACTTATCCTCGGTATCGGGTCTGTGAGGTGCGTACATCTCGTGCACGCGGGTATTATCATCGATAGAGCACCAGCCTTTGCCCAATTGCGCACCCACTAACATGTTATTGTTATACCTAAAGCAAAGAGCATTCAAAGATATCAGAAATCAGGCATTGTTGATCCAAATAGGGAAGTATGAAACGTTATCGGTAATTTTAAACGCTATCCGAGCTAGAGTTTTGCTATTCCCAGTCAGGAAGTATAAAACGCCATCAATTATCAAAAGCTAGCGAGATTAGGTGTTAATTATTCTCAGATAAGGCGTAAGAAAGCGCTATCGTAATTACGACTAACTTTAGCAATGTGTATGTATGTACAAGCAATCCAGAACCCCTGGTGGCCGTTAATGTTCTCAACAACAATATATATATATATATGTGTGTGTGTGTGTGTGTGTGTGTGTATTATATATATATATATATATATATATATAGAATACGCATCCCAAAAAACATGCATATATATATATATATATATATATATATATATATATATATATATATATATATATATATTATTGATGTGTGCGTGATGAAGTGATTTGTGCATGTTTTGTGCATTATATATATTACATTATATATATATATATATATATACATATTATTACAATAACATTATAATATTACATACGCATACGCAATACGCACATACATAATATGCGTGTGTGTGCATCCATGCATACAATATTATATATATATATGATATATATACATATTATATACAATTACATATTTATATACATTACATATCACACACATATACATATACATATTATATATCCCATATATTATATTATACACATATATATATATTATTATATATATATATATATATATATATTATTATATATTATATACATATATACTATTATTATATATACATATATACGCATAGATTACACATTATACATCATACATACATATAATATGTATAACATATATGTGTGTGTGTGTGTGTGTGTGTGCATATGTATATATATTTATATATATATATATATATATGTGTGTGTGTGTGTGTGTGTGTATGTATATTATATATATATATATATATATATATATATATATATATAACAAGTCTTACTCATTGGGCTAGCGTTTACATCGGCGCAACAGTACAATTTAGGACGGACTAGCCTAGAGTATTACGACTTGTAGGTAACATAATGATGTGAATTGTTCGTATGAAGAGAGAACTAATCTGTGCTTGAGTTGACTCCAATGAAAGATGGAATAGAGAAGCTGTGATGTAAAGGAGCTGAGCAATTCGCTTACATAGCAAACCGACTGAGTGGGACAACGCACCTAACGGATTGGTATGCTCAAAGTAGAAGTAACGATCAAGTCCCACCCAAACTAATCAGTGCACAAACATGTTTGTCAACTCGTACTATCCCACCATAAAACTGCGTTCAGTATAGAATCCGTACATATTCACAGGCGTATGGGAAAGGAACCATTTTCTCACGATTCCGAACACGCCTGGAACTGGAACTCTGGTATATAGATTGAGTTGCCAGGCCCAATCTGAAACGTAGATGGCCCGAGATGCCTCCTATACAGGTTGCAAGCGTGTTGAGGAAATACCTTCAGCACAAGATAGAACCATGTAGTGTTAAGTGAGACCAAGCACAACTCGGCACCGGCTTACACATAGCACTAACACATGTGGCATAGGTACATACAAGCGCATAGGTACATACAAGTACATATGTACACACCTCATACCTTCCACATACGCCCCCATACATACCTGTGCCAGGTACACCAAACACTATCAATAACGACTTACCTAACATCTAATTCCTCCTGTATCTCCTCGACGGAATGTCCGAGCCGCACATAGGCCCTGACCATACGGTAACAGTCGTCGTAGAGGGTTGCCGTACACACCGGTTCAAATCTAAACTTGGTTTTTTCCCTGTGGTGAGGTTATATTTGCAGCCGGTATATGTGGATAGAATATTTGCGGCTCAGAATACTGAGGTATTATACGTCGATGTTTGAGACGGTATCAGGTGTCG
>LUCW03000578.1:0-57500 GCA_001586965.3 Sphaeroforma sirkka
GATCTTTCTATCACTTGCCAATCTAAAACGTATATCTTATATAACGCCATACCCTTCATGTACACACCCATCCCTCAACCCCAGGACACTGATGATAAGCACATCCGCTATATATCACTGCGAAGGCTCCCGGACGGACGTACAACCCAGCTACGCGTTAAAACGTTGTCTGTACGCCATGAAACGCGGACGGGTTGTGCGCATAGGACGGTTCACAGTACGTTCGCTAACTACACTTGATCTGATTGTGGAGAGTGCTGTTTTCAGACTCAACCATGACTATGTGTTCCGTAACACGCTCATGAAGCGCCGGACGTCGAATACCTACAGCCATATAGAGGTACGTGTGTACTGTGGGGTAGGGTGTAGCGGTGTAGTATGTGTGTATGGGTGTGTGCTAGTTGCTGTGTCGATTTATGTACGTCAGTTGCTGTGTGTATGCGTGTGTCAGTTGATGTGTGTGCGTGGGTGTGTGTATGTGCATCTGAGAGGTTGTGTGCGCAATCTGGTGGTGTCGAATACTGTTTCCGTTTACAGACGTACCCATGGCTACGTGTTTTATAACTGGTTGAAAAAAATTGCGCATCGAAACATTAAACCATACAGAAATACGCGTTTGCTAGGTGAGGCATATACACATATACATTTTCACACACACACACACACACACAACACATCACACACACACACATATATATATATATATATATATATATATATATATATATATATATATATATATATATATATAGGGGCGTGAGGGTTGTAGCATATGTGTATTGCTATGTTAGTCAGCATTCTATACACACACATATATATATATATATATATATATATATATATATATATATATATATATATATATATATATATATATATATATATATATATATATATATATATATATATATATATATATATATATATATATATATATATACTCATATATATATATATATATAGGCTTTGTATACACGCGATATCAAATTGAAGTACCCTGGTACACACACCCATTGAAGGTTCTGTTCTCCTTGGATAGCTGCTTCAGCCTTACCCATCACACACTGCCTTCCAGTAGTAGTGCACATGCGCAGTGGTGTGGTTGTGCACATCACATACCTACACATATTCCTACCCAACCACCCACACAGTACAATGACCTAGCTCTGGAGGACTATATGCCCACAGTCACCGGCTCTCCTGTACCACATCATCTGGGTGCTCGTGATGTGGACGAGTATTTGGACCGGTCCCGTCACAAAGTGGTGCATATTGTCAAACAGGCAGGCTGTCTACTGGGCTTCTCAATTGCGGAGTAAGTATGATACGTGATGGTTACACATTTAGTTAGGGTTGTTGCTGAGTAAGTATTTTAGTCCCATATTTTTTACTTGATTGTATATATATATATATATACGGTTGCACATTAGTGTTACCCGCCTGTGTACGCATGCATCATCTAAGTGTCCTGTGCATACCACATGCACGCCCACATGTTCACATGTTGGCCTGTAGTTCACCTCCATTACTCTGGTCTCGCCTCCGCATGAGACATGCCAGTGATATCGTGAGTATTGTGGATGTCTATGTCTTTGCCCTTATATTTACCCATGCTTTTCTTCTCACTTAACTTCATACGTACATACATACATACTTACTTACATACATACATACATATCCAAATAAGGAACCTTATATATCCACATACATTTCCTAAGTTTGGTCTCCCTTCCCATCCCCAAATAAGGAATTTGAATGATGTCATGCGGACTGTCTATGTGTGTGGTATCACCATGTGGGGCCGCGGCCAAATTTGCTGAACTACAGGTATGTTAGGGTTTTACCAGGCATTCTAGTGTAAGTACAGCTATGTTAGTGTAGGTACATGGATGTTAGTGTAAATACATGTATGTTAGTGTAAGGATATGCATTCTAGTGTAAATACAGCTATGTTAGTGTAAGTACATGCATGTTTGTGTAAACATAGCTATGTTAGTGTAAGTACATGTATGTTAGTGTTAATACAAGTATGTTAGAGTTTATAAAGTTGTCTGATTGGTGTACTGTGGTCATACTAACGTATCTATTGCGTACATGTTAGTGTCTTTTGAGCTATATCATCGGTATACCGAGGCTATTGTTGAGCTATCTAACCATGTCCTGCAATCGTTTCTAAGATAGCGTAGTGTATCATATATCGTATATGTTATTTATTATTATAACTATCGTAGGCGTTGTTAACTATGGACACCCGATACGTACACGCTAGTCTTAGACGCCTGTATGTCTGCTAGGGGTGCAAGATAGGTCGCAGGTCTTGGTGTTATAATATATATATATATATGTATATATATATTCGTATATACACAAACACACACACGCACAAACAACCACCGATCCATACTCATCTCAATCTCGCACACACACACACATATATATATATATATATATATATATATATATATATATATATATATATATATATATGTATATATGTTTGTGTATATGTATATGTATGTATGAATGTATGTATGTATGTATATGTATGTATTTATCTATAATCATGTGCGTATATATATACATATAAATATATATCAGATGCATTTAATTATTGTATGTATTTTTATCAAGTATATATTGAGAGTCGTAGTTGCGATAATAAGTAGTCGCGGATAACGTATATCAATCAAAACGCTAAAGCGTGCAGCTTCGTTCTCGTGCTGAAAGTGAGCTAAGAGTATCACAGACTATACTCAACAGAACCCTAAACCCAAAACCATACTTAAAGAGTGTCATAGAGTATTTAGTAACTCAGTCCAAGCCATGGTGTAGCTTAGCTTATATCTATAGGCACTTTCGTTGACTATTATATGACACAATTTACGACGTCCGTTGATACGCCATGTCGTAAATAGGTGGGGGACAAGCTCATTAGCATCAACGGGAAGAGCGTCGTAGGGCTGACGACGGAGGAGACTCACCAGGTGTGTCACATTTGACATGTCATTATATGTCGCAAATACGTATGTCGTATATGTGTTTCCTGGGCGTGTCGCATCTGACATCTTATCATATGTCGCAAATACGTATGTCGTATATGGAGTTCCCGCAGTATAGTACCAGGCGTAGTGTCTGGTGCTTAGTGCATACAGATACGTCTCAATTGGTCAGTGTCTGCACGCCCAAGATGTCACCTCAGAGGTGTGTCATGCAGTGTTCCTATGATCTCAAGCAAGTTAGGGATAGGCATGTTGCTTCTACTAGTCTATGTATAGTATTATACCGTATAACACAAGTCGGGATATAGTGTGTGTTCGTATACTAATACATGTATAAATCTTATACCATTTATTACATGTCAGGATATAGTGTGTTTTCGTATGCTAGTATATGTATAAATATTATACCATTTAACACAAGTCAGGATATGTAGTGTGTTCGTATACGAGTATATGTATAAGTATTATACCATTTAACACGTGGCAGGATTTATAGTGTTTGCATACTAGTATATGTATAAATACTATACCATTTATTACATGTCAGGATATAGTGTGGGCTCATACACCAGTACAGTTCGGGATTTAGCGTCCCTGTATGCATTTGGTGGTCTTATATATATACACTATCATAAAGCACATACGCACATATGAGTCACTATCAACGTACATGTTGAAGCTGTAGTAATTCTGCTCTTCCGCCGATGTTTGGGTAGTTAGTTGGGTTTTAGGGTTTAAGGGTTTTAGTTACACCCCTTGTGGTGTACCGTTTCAGTGTGTGAGTAGGGCATCGGACGCACGGATAGCCCTGCACCCACTCATTTTGAGACAGGTCGTAACAGGTCAATATATATATATATACATTTTGTACCTGTATAAATATGAACATAAATGCATATATATATATATATATATGTATGTATATATATATATATATATATATATATATATATATATATATATATATATATATATATATATATATATATTTGTATACATACATACATACATATAAGTCCTTTACACTATCTCATTGTACGTCCACATGCATACATATACAGTTAATATATACGTACACATATACAGTTAACATATACGTACACACATACAGTTAACATTTACGTACACACATACAGTTAATATATACGTACTCACTTACAGTTAACATAAAAGTACACCCATACAGTTAACATATACGTACACACATTCAGTTGATATATACCTACACACATACAATTACCATACACGTACACACATACAGTCAACATATACCTACTCACCTTCCTATGATTCGTACCTTCCCCATCCGCCCCCACGCAGAAACTACTAGACACCCGTCCGCTCACCGATGTTCGGCTGAGTGTGGTGTACTCTCCGTTGGTGTGTGAGTATGAGCTTGAGCGTATCGTCCCCCACTCACCGCTAGGCCTTCAGGTGACCAGAGGAGTGATTGTGCGGGTGCCTGCGGATGGTTTGGCCTACCGGAAGGGTGTGCAGACGAACCATGTCATCACCAAGATACAGGACGTATGTGTGTGTCCCATTAATATACAAGACGTATGTGTTAGTTGAGTGTGCTGTGTGTCTGTGATGTATGGATATGTCTCGTGAAGGTGCTTGATCTATGTGTGTTGAGTATGCTGTTTGTTTGTGATGTATGTATATGTCTCACGAAGATGTCTGATATATGTGTGTGTTTATATATATATATATATATATATATATATATGTTTGTATATTGTACATATATATATATATATATATATATATATATATATATTCTGAGGATGCACTTACTAAACTGTGCATGTTCGCGGAGTGGGACCTGGCACTTTGTGAGGTATCTTAGGTCCACACATTCTATATATAAAACAACAAAACTCATTTTTTTGGGATCAACAAAGTTTTTTGGATCGTTCGAACGTCCGGGGATAGGCGTTTGAACGCCCGAAAGTCCTAAAGTCCGAAAGTGCTGTGGGAAGTCCGGGGATGGGTCCCGGGGCAACCCTGTCAGGTGTATGAACAACGTTTATACCGAGCTCATGTGAAATGTATACATCCACACTCTCTGTGCCGATCATTCGCACGTGGCATGTACACCCAGCCCTGACCTGTTCTGTCCTGTCGCAATAGGACTGGTTGCCACGGGGGCAATACAAGTCGTCGTCGTTGTCGTCGGTTAACCATACAGCTACATTTAATATATTATACTGAGTGTCCGTTGTACTGTATTCACCATCAACCTAAGAGATAGTCGGTTAACCATACAGCTACATTAAAAATATTATACTAAGAGTGTCCGTTGTACTGTATTCACCATCAGTCTAAGAGATAGTCGGTTAACCATACAGGTACATTTAATTATTATACTGAGAGTGTTCGTTGTGCTGTATTCGCCATCAATCTAAGAGATAGTCTCAACACAACCGAGCGTCTGTCTCGTACAGATTTGGCCTCAGCCACCGGAAGCACAAGCCTTAGTACTTCTATGCGTTCCTTTGTAGATGACTGTCCTGGCTTTAAATACAACTACATTTAATGTATTATATTTAGAATGTGTATTATATTGAAAGTTTTTTACTAAGAGTATCCGTTGTATCACAAACGTGCGATCGCCACTCCTATGTGTACTGAGAACAGTTATGTATACACATTCATTCATGATACACCCATTTCTCAAGCGAACAATGATATGTCTCATTGGTTATATCCATCTTTCTCTTCTCACCTGTTCATCCTTCTTCTCCTCTCAGGGTGAGTTGGAGTACACGCAGATGACAGACATCATTCGGGTCCTGCACTCCTTTGTGGGCCCTATCAGGCTGTACACTATGGCCGTCTCAATCTTCAATTCGGTTGGAAAACAAGCCCTGACGGTGTAGGTGTACATGGGGAGTCCTGGATATGATTCATCACATAGGGTGTGTATATGGGAAGACCTGGATATGAGGCATCACATGGCAAGCCATGCCGGTGTAAGAGATGTACGTGAGAAGTCCTGGATACGACTCATCACAGAGTGTTTATATGGGAAGACCTGGATATGAGTCATCACATAAGGTGTCTATATGGGAAGCCCTGTATATGAGTCAAAACATGGTGTGTATATGGGAAGTCCTGGTTATGAGTTATCACATGGAATAGTAAGGTACTTCAGGGTCGTCTCAAGCCGGTCACGGCCTCCAGTTCTGAAGCAAAACAAATCTTGGCAGCGTGAGAAGCTCAAAAGCACATGTGAGGAAATAAGCCCCAGCAGAGTGAATAGCTTAAATGAATATGTGAGGAAATAATTCCCAGCAGCGCGAGAAGCTTAAAAGCACATGTGTGGAAATACGTCCTAGCAGCGGGAAGAGGTTTAAAGCACGTGTGTGGCAATAAGCCTTAGCAGCGTGAGAAGCTTAAAAGCACAGATGTATAAATAAGCCGTGACAGCATAGGTTTAGAGGTTCAGTCGCTATATACATCAGTGCCGTCTCGGTTTCTACGATGTTGGAGAATCAGCTCGAAGTTGTGTGTAGCGTATAACGGCACGTGTGGGAATAAGCAATCACAACTCCGAGTTTACGTTAACGATACGCAATTACAACACTGAGTTTACGTAAAGGATGCGCAATCACAACCGAATTTCCGTTAACGATATGCAATCACAACACAAGGATTTTGAGTTTAAAGCGTTCTGTAACGGTTTATAAACCGGGCGTGTGTCTTCACATCTGTTGACAAACGTCCTGTGAACGCGATATCAGCGTATTTGGACACGTGTGGAAATAAGCCATCACCCCACGTAACGCCTGTGTGGGAATAAGCAATCGCCGGTGGCTCTAGACCACAGTAGGAAATGGTGCTTACGCAACGCAAGACTTACACGCTGAGATATAACTAGAGGGAGCAACCAGGCACTCGCAAAAGTCACTACACTGATGCTCTTGAGTATAGTTTAGGTCATGCTAGGGCGCACTTGTAACCCCCAGGCGAGTCCTGAGTCCTAGTGCAGGTTGTCCTGAGTCCTGGTGCAGGTTGTCCTGAGTCCTGGTGCAGGTTGTCCTGAGTCCTGGTGCAGGTTGTCCTGAGTCATGGTGCAGGCTGTTCTGAGTCCTGGTGCAGGTTGTCCTGAGTCCTGGTGCAGGTGGTCCTGAGTCATGGTGCAGGCTGTCCTGAGTCCTGGTGCAGGTTGTCCTGAGTCCTAGTGCAGGTTGTCCTGAGTCCTGGTACAGGTTGTCCTGAGTCCTGGTGCAGGTTGTCCTGAGTCCTGGTGCAGGTGGTCCTGAGTCATGGTGCAGGCTGTCCTGAGTCCTGGTGCAGGTTGTCCTGAGTCCTGGTGCAGGTGGTCCTGAGGTGCAGGTGGTCCTGGGTCCTGGTGCAGGTGCAGCGAGGGCTGCCTTCCTGTACAGTGTGAGGGGACCGTAGAAGGCCTAAGCAGCAACGAGCCCTTGGTGGGGGGAGGAAGGCAGGCGAGACATACTACGCAAGTGTGCTAGACCCTAACCCCTAACCACATACGCAAAGTGTGAGAGGATAGGCGGGTGTGGGAGAATAAGCGATTAGGACAAGAAGCCATCGGGAGAGGCAGGTGCAGGTGACCAAGTGTGTTGTTGTATCGTCTATGGTTGCATGCAATGGAGCATGGTGTGACGCTGTGTGCAATCGCACAGATACGGTGACACACACAATTAGGATAAGTGCTTGTGGTGGTTGTGCTTGTGCTTGTGCTTGTGATGCCAAGGCAGGTGCTTGTGATGCCAAGACAAGTGCTTGTGGTGCTTGTGCTTGTGCTTGTGCTAGTGGTGCCAAGACAACTGCTTGTGGTGCCGTGGCAGAGATAGATAGTGAGGACTGAGGTGATGTAATGCGGGTGAAGCACGAAGCACCACAATACCGTGATGAAATAAGCTTTCATGGTATAACAAATGACGAGAGAACACGTGATAGTGAGATAATCAGCTTTCGAGAAGTATGCTTGGTGTTTCCAATCCCGTGATGAAATAAGCTTTCATGGTATAACAAATGGTGAGAGAATACGAGATAGTGAGATAGTAAGCTTTTGAGAAGTATGCTTTGTGTGACACACTTGGGCTGTGGCAGTACACACGTCACTGAGATGATTCCGAACGGGGCAGGCAGTATCAGCAAAAACACTAGCCATGAGAGAGACACCGCAGATGTACCGAACAGCACAGCACCCCCTGCCTTATGGGGACACGGTGATACACTATCATATGCACACACAGATGAATACAAAATAGGAATGTAGCTGTATTATCAAATGTACACACAGATGAAAACAACATAGTCATGTAGCTGCACTGCCAAATGTACACACAGGTGAATGTATCATGTCATCTAGCTGCACCACACAGCAACCACTGCAGAATTGTTGAGGGTGCGGCCATAGATACACTCTCGCACGCGATAGGTGGTCTGTGGTAAAGCAAGAAGTCATTACAGAGCGAGTTATCGAAACGCGGTAGTGAACCCCAAGAGCCTATTCCTGGTGTGGTGTGGGCTTATTATGGGGTCAATAGGGACCAGAACCCGTCCGCCAAGTGACTGGACCGGTCTCGTGACGGAACACTGGTACAACTATTCAAAACGTAGACACGGAAGTAATTGGTTCAATGTACACAAAGTAGTCAGTAACGGTAGTGGACCACGTGAATGTTTTGCTGGTGTGGGCTTATAATGGGATCTAAAGGGAGCAGAACCCGTCCACCAAAAGACCGGACCGGTCCCGTGACGGAAAATTGGTCAGAGTTGTCCGCTTGTGAAAACCCCTTCTGAAAAACCCTATCGAGCGCACGAGCATATGTCATCAGCCTTGTTACTTGTACTCTAGAGGTGCAACACCACTGTTAGGTTTACCGGCTTCCCGAGTGCGTAAACGCTTCTTCTAGTCCTATGTCGACGAGAGGTTGAATAATTGCGTAAAAACGTATTCGACAATACGTATATAGTTTATAGCATCTATAGCCGTAGGTAGGTACTGCGTATGTCGGGTTTAACGCCACCGTACAGCATGTCGATGCCCTCACTGATCCAAATAAATAGTAAACTACCTGTAGTGAAGTAAGCCTTTATAGCATCTATAGCCGTAGGTAGGTACTGTGTATGTCGGGTTTAACGCCACCGTACAGCATGTCGATGCCCTCACTGATCCAAATAAATAGTAAACTACCTGTCGTGAAGTAAGCCTTTATAGCATCTATAGCCGTAGGTAGGTACTGTGTATGTCGGGTTTAACGCCACCGTACAGCATGTCGATGCCCTCACTGATTCAAATAAATAGTAAACTACCTGTCGTGGAGTAAGCGTTTATAGCATCTATAGCCGTAAGTAGGTACTGTGTAAGTCGGGTTAAACGCCACCGTTCAGCATGTCGATGCACTCACTGATCTGGTAGTAGAAAACTACCTGTAGTAAAGTATCTGATATTTAAAGGTTTTAAACCAACCAAACATGTAATAAACAAAGTAAGACAGGCTCGGTCGCCATCGTCCGCCAGTAGCCGTGGCATGAAGGATTTGTGCGGTAGTTGTGTACGCATTCATAAGAAAACGAAAACGTGTAGTGTTTGTGCATCGCTGTGCCAGCCCAACGGCAGACGTGCAGTCCGTATTGTTTAATCTGCTTGCACGAAATAAGCGTTTATGTCACCGGGCAATATTAGTGTGACTACATTTCCATGACTATATGAGACACACTTGTTAAGGATCGTTCTTGCTAAATAAAGGACATATTTTGAGCATCCTGCTTGTTTTGATTTAGAATTGAGCGTTTAACGTACTTCTCAATCGGCAGGTAGACCATGGAGAGATCATTATTACGAGCACATTTGAGAGTTACCATCTGAGAAACTTGCACGTATACTATGGATGCCACTTTGTCGACAGTAATATACTATGCCACTTTGTCAACTGTATTATGTACTAAGTATGCCACTGTGTTAACAGTAATATACTATGTATACCACTTTGTCAACTGTATTATGTACTAAGTATACCACTATGCCAACAGGAATATACTATGTATGCCACTTTGTCAACAGTAATATACTATGTATGCCACTTTGTCAACGGTATTATGTACTAAGTATACCACTGTGCCAACAATAATATACTATTTATGCCACTTTGTCAGCAGTAATATACTATGTATGCCACTTTGTCAACAGTATTAAGATACAGTTGACACACACGGTAGCGCTATTTATTATTATTGAATCGGCCTGGATCTTCAGAAGTCACAAGAATCTGATGTTGATTTAAACATAGCCGTTTGACATGATATTTTGAAGAATTATTCGTATGCAATCGGAATGTAAGTCTGATAGATGAGCTTTTTATGGGCCAAACAAACATGTCCGACTCCGAGTGGATGAAAATATCTTCACACGGACATACTGTTACTAACATGTACCAAATTTTGAGTCAGCTGTCTGATATTGTGTGCCATTCATTATGATTTCATCTTGCTTTTGCCCAGTGTGCATTTAGGTATTGTACAAATACAGACGAACAATGATGTTATAAGTTCCTTATGCTACATGGCGTCTTAAGGAAGCATTGGCATGTAGCTGTATTGCTAGGTTTGCGTGGCTGAGCGGAATCTCTGGTAATAGTATATATAGAGATGACTGAACTTGCTGCGCGTGTGCTTCAACGTGTCGGCTTCAAATTTTCTGCTAGTGTATTGTGTTTTATGGTGTCGACCCTAAATCCGCTGCTAGAGCGTGTACGTGAAGCTCGGCGTAGGGTTTTCCCCAGGTATGCTCTGCTGCAAGCACACACTACTCGAGCATGTATTTATCTGAAATATGATGCAGTATAAGTAAACCTAATAACTTTTTTTAATTTGATGAACCCCAACTGTGGCAGGTGTGACTTCAATCTACGAAGTGATCGGTTGCTACGGAACCAGAAATTATATCATTTGTTTTCGAAACTTTCATTTTATAAGATGTCTATGTGACCTCCAGCATCCTGTTAGAATTAAGCAGATTTAGAATGTCACTATAATAACTTGATGTGCAGATGACGCTTTACCACGACACTGGTAAATACCGGTCGGCTTCAATTTGATTTGTTCAATTTCTACGATTTACTGCCATGAATCCATAAGCCTCTATTGAATCTCAGTGTAAACTAACTGACTGACCAATATCTTCTATGTTATAAAGAAAACAATCACTGTCCAATAATTATTAGCGCCTTGCACTTTATGATTTATATTTTACAGTTTACACAGCGGCTAATCTCGATTATGAGCATGACTAAATCTACGAAACATAAGAACTGCAGGCGGTATACAAAAATTCAGATCTGAAGTTGATGTGCTATTTTATTTTGGGGTAAATAAATATATCATTGGATTGTACACGCCAATGGATGGGCTGCAATAGTAAAAGAAATCGAGGATAGGTCACGATGAACTCAGCATTATTTAAATAAAATGATAATTCGTAAAGACTAATACTTTTTAATTAAAAAAAATTCTATTTAAAAATAGTAGGCTATGCGTAAACGGTGTACATATACATTATATGACCATATATGGTAACGGTTATTTATACAATATGTATGGCGTACATAGCGGAATCGGAAATTCATACACTGTTTTGCCTCGTCTGACGGGTGCAATCACGAGTTCATGATTTATGCGCCGCGATGGTCCTCCATTAGAAAACAAAAGTATTATATTTAGCTAATAACAGTTTTATATTCAAGTTTATACGTTTCATTAGAAAATATTCATGTATCTCACGATTTCAATATCCGCGTGTTGGATGCACGGCGCCTCGTTTTTCCGTATCGAAGACAAAACTAAAAACTTGCATACATGAATAACTTTTTACTATTTTATACACATAAATTGCCATTTTCAAATTTATGGCAGATGTAAGGCCAATAAAAGAATATAAATACTTGCGAATATCCCTTCTGCAGGTCGCATAATGATCACCACTTTGAAAATGGAAAAAAGGAAGGCGCAGCAGAGAATGCTGTTAGTTCGCCTTCCTTCTCTTCCGTTCAACGTCAAGCGCCTAGTAAAACGGAAACGATCATCTCAAACGCAAACCGTGGCCTTGGTGGTAGAAGAACTCGATATTACATCATGCCTAAACATCTCAAAAACTTCATTGCATGGCACTATCAAATCCCACAATTGCACAGATACGGTTCTTCCGAGATCCTTCTCGCAATGTTTTGTTGGTCAGGTGCCTCTCACCGATGGCTCTACTTGCACAATATATACCGCGACTGAAGCCACCACTGGCAGACAAGTAGCGCTAAAGAAGGGTGACGTGTTCTTTGACAAATTCCAGATGGAGAATGAATACCAAATTCTCACGCGACTGCCAAAGCATCCCAATATTATAGAAGTCTATGGTTTGGTTGTAGATGATGAGCATAATGAGATCTGCGTGGTGTTGGAAATGTGTACGAGGGGCAGTCTGATAGACATGATACTCGCAAATCCATCTGGTGTGGAGAATGCAACATTTCTACATATTGCATTGGACCTGGCGTCAGCTTGCAAAGAAATGCACGCACACGGTATAGTACACAGAGACATTAAACCCGATAATGTCGGCGTGACTGAGAATAATGGAACTAAATTATTAGATTTTGGTGAGGCAGTCGACCTCTATAATGACATCCATGTACGTCTCCAAGCAGGTAGCAGTAGGTACATGGCACCAGAACTGATCGCCTCGTCTTCGCACCGCAATGAAGATATACCGATACACGACTGTCCGTTAGACCTAACTAAATGTGACGTATGGGCACTCGGCGTCACTTTCTACTGCCTGCTTACCGGATCATTCCCATTGCATCTGGCCAGTAGTCGAGATCCGAAATATGAAGAGTGGGAGTCAACAGGCTCATTTGGGCCCCAATCGAAGTGGAATACACTAACTGAGAGTGAGCAAATTTTGCTGATTAATATGCTCAATCCAAGTCCTTTCAATAGATGGACGATGGCAGAGACACACTACTATCTTCTCCACAAGAGGCAGCCTATGCTAATATATCTGTTGAAATAGCCCTACTATACATAGCCTTATTTGACTTGAAGGCTATGTCAATGTTTAGAAAAAACAAAATATTAGAAAAATAAGGTACAATAGGTTGAACGTAAACGTATCAACCAAACGTAAAAAAGAAAAATTCCTTGCTCTGGACAGGGATTAAATTAACAGTAAACACTAAAAAGTAAACACAAAACCCAGTTGAAATCCCTACCAAAACACGATTGATTTTAAATGCGATTATATTTTTTTTAGTGAGAAATGGACTGGGTGTATATAGCTGTATATGATGAGTGTGCGTATACTTTGTACAATCAGCTGCTGATATGATTTTAGAAGTAGGATCAAATCTTCAGTTTAACATAGTAGTAGTCATGAGCACCGAGCACCTTGTATATATTCGAGGTGAAGTGTCCGTGCGTGGTTATGACGAACTGCGCTCATCAATCTTGTATCTATATATATATATATATATATATATATATATATATATATATATATATATATATATATATATATATATATATATATAAACATATATATAGATATGTATAGAGTAATATATATATATATACCTTATATATATATATATATATATATATATATATATATATATATATATATTACATATACATACATACATATATATATATGCATATATATATATATATATGTGTGTGTGTGTGTGTGTGATGTGAGTACATATATATTAATATATGTACATGTATAAACATTTATATATTTATATGTGTGTGTTTATTTATATATATATATATATTATATGTGTGTGGGTGGGTGGGTGGGTGTAGATCTAATATTTATATATTTATATATAGAAGTACATGTATATATATATATATAACTCGTGCCTAATAGGTCAGTTTGTGGTATCCCCGTAGTAGCAAGTTGATTAACCACTCCTACTACGGGGATATATCAATATATATATATATATATATATATATATATATATGTGTGTGTGTGTGTGTGTGTGTGTGTGTGTGTGTGTGTGTGTGTATGTATGTATGTATGTATGTATGTATGTATATATATATATATATATATATATATATATATATATATATATATATATATATATATATATATGTGTGTGTGTGTGTGTGTGTGTTTGTGTGTGTGCGTGTGTGTCTATGTGTGTGTTTGTAGGCTAACGAGGCGCTGATAAAAAATTGATGGTGATAGTATCTCTTTCAAAATTCAAATTGTCATTCACTTGGCATGTATAGTCAAAGCTATCTGTCACCTGCAGGTAGATGACTCTAATTCACCCAAACGTCAACCATATCAAGAACTTCGGGGATCAACCAGGGAGGGTAAATAATAGAAACCTAGAGGGACGGAAATAGGAATTGAAGCATGTACATTGAGCCGGAGCTGTTGGTAGTCCGATAAGTAAAATCGTTAATGTCAGAACAATCCTATATGGTCGCCGAATACTTTCCATTAAAGTATAGGAATTAAAGTATAAGATATTAAAGTATAGTACCGTCTCTCGCCTTCACACTAGAAGTACATCTATAGAAGAGTACCTGGTATTTTGACTTCAACAGCAAGTGGTGTAGTGAATTAAGTATTGGCCTGGAATGACAACGAGTTCGAGAGGAGATGGCCGAGCTCCCTCTCGAGTGTAAGAGGGTACCCTATACTAAAGAGGTGGGTGCGATAGTTATTCAGCCTGCCAGTAAGATAAATGGTGCCTCTCAGATAACTCTGAGTCACTCTCTTCGAGAGTACGGGTATCAAAAAGTATAGAAAATGGAGTATAGAAAATAGAATACGTAGTACTTAAGTGAATAATAATAGTGGTAGGTAATCTTAGATGGGATGAGTGACTAAGCGCACATAGCGCGCAGACTAGGCTAGACTAGGCTATATCCCTAACATAATACCTACTAATAATAGATGGATGGATAAAAAAAGAAGTTCACTTCGTTTTCTGGTATCAACCTTGTAACCGAGTCTGAGGACGACGTAATATAGATGGTATTTATCTTATACGTATATATATATATTTGGATATATATTTATATATATTCATATGTGTGTATATATATATATATATATATATATATATATATATATATATATATATATATATATATATATATATATATATATATATATATATATATATATATATATATATATATATATATATATGTGTGTGTGTGTGTATTTATAAATATATAATGTATATATAAGTATAAATATAAATATAAATATAAATAACGTATAGACAGTGAAAAGATCTGGAAGAACATGTCAACTGAGTACACTTATATTGGGGATACTTCATGATAAATAAAATAAAACTGAGACAACAGGCCTGTACTCAAATCATCTATTTCCAGACGTCTGTAGCAATCAACATCTTTTATATCCAATACGCGCATATGGGCGCCCCGTATACTTTCGTAGGGGTTATGAATGGGTGTTATTTGACCCAAACCCCAAATTCTTTCCCACCCAAAAAACTACATTTCGCGTTCCTTGTATCCCATTCTCTATTCTAAATATCCTGATCATTGGCCAGCCTGTACACATTGAACTGACCACCCTGTCCTGAAATGGTGCTCACTTCAAACAGGTACACCACACATATCACCACATGTCCGCGATTGTCGGTCACCGCCTGGAGTATAGAGAAGTTCTCCAGCACCTGATTCTTCATGCCGATATCAGAGTATGTCTGTAGGTCGTCCAGCACTGCTCGAGCGTAGTCGCACAGACACTCCTGCGAGAACATGTACTGCGCCATACCCCCCTCCTTTGTCGGGGGCTCTGGGTGTTGTATGCCTTCGAACACCGTGTTGCCGTTGAGATACAACCTTGTAAACAGGGCCACTTGTAACGACGCAAGGCTCTCGTATTTGCTCTCCATCATGTACCGTTTCGAGTCTACGGTGCTATAGTCCAGGTCCAACCAGCCCTTGACCACATAAAAGGAGTCAGGCGCACCCCGCAGGAATATCTCCTCGAGCCCACTCAGCTTATCGGCAATCTGCGACGAGTAGACGGTCTCCATATCCGCCTCGAAGAACTCGTTACCCGTGTACTGTAGAATAGCGTGTGTATCCGTTATGCTGGCACCTCTGTCACGTGAGAGTTGTACGAACGCGTTGACAAACACGGGTCGGACAACGGGCTGCCCACTGACGCCCATGGCTGCAGGGGTCCCCATTTGGTGTTGCATGCCAAAGGACTCGGCTGTTATAGTCCAGTAAACAATGAAGTTTCTGTTAGTAAAGCGAATATACTCTGCCTATAGCCCTACCATACGAACGCTCAACATGGACACAGTCGATTGCAATTGAGAACGTCATGTACATGTGGTTGGGATGATTTCGAATAGAATCAATCAGGCGGTATGTACATACGCTGACTGGATGGACACACTCATCAACGCTCTCCGTACAACAAGCTGCACAACCCCAACAAACAAACCCTACAATGATTGTATAAAGCCCGGCTGAACTGACGCGCTGTATATCGTATGTGCGACACTGATATCAAACTGGAGGCACAGATAAGTGATCCTTCAAGTCATTTGAAAGACAACTGTACACGTGCCGCGACACATAAACTAAGTTTAGTACGCGATCGAATACAGCTATATCAGAACAAGAAAATATACGTTGATGGATGCAGGGGGGCTGCGCTAAAATTAAGAGACTCGACTAAATCATGCGCGTTTGATGTTATACATAGAGCAAGAGCAAAGCAAACATATACGCTCGCAGCTGGAGATAATAAGCACAACAGATTCTTGTTATTCGACACACTCTTAAGGGTAAGTGCGAGTATAAACTATACATAGCCATACGCTACCACGTGCTCCAAGCACATCGACAAGTGGTGCACCAACCATACACTTCTCACCACAACTACGATTGACCCTACTACTGTCAAACTACACGCACCAATATCAGAAAAAGCCCAAACACGTGTGAAATAAACTCCGCAAACACGTACCTGAAGCAGTACTATAACGAGGCCTTTGCTCGTGTACTGCGAATCCAGGGGGACCTCTAGGTCCGTCATCCGGTTGTTGCCACTGAGGCACTCCAGAAGGCCCTTGGTGTGGTCCCATAGGCCCCCCTTGGTTGACGCCTAGTGAACCCGCTGACCCTATCCTAGCCAGATCCCGTCCACTGCTTTCAGGCGGTCCACCATAACCAGGCCCACCCTGTCCCATAGACCCATTTACATAACCCCCCCTGTCCATACCTGGACCCCCAGGACCGTACGGGCCGTCTCCAGCATACTGCACACTCCCGTAACCACCCCTTCCTGGTCTGTCTGAGTATCCCACCTGTGGTTCGTAGTAGTCCCCACGACCGCCTCCCATATATCCTGCCCTGTCATTGTGCATACTAGGGCCGTACCCGTCAATGGGTGGGCCGCCTGAGGGACCCATATAGCCGTACTGGTCCATGTTACCACGGTTACCATGACCGACCCCAGGCCCATGCTGATCACTACTACGAATCTTGTCTGAGTTAACACCACCCCCTCCCCCTCCCCCGCCACTCCCGCCTTCCCCTTTTACGCCTGTGCGTTGTTTTCTACGGGCCAGGACTTGAATGTGACTCGAAACCTGTTTTCGTGTACGATGCTTACCCGTTCGCTCGAATATAAACTGGGCAATCAGCTCGTTGCGCCCATACATTTTTCCTTCTTTGTTTAAAACAATTTTTTTCCGCCCACAAGGTGGATATAGAACCAGCGCATCAAAGAATGCAGCTTCTATATCGGGAGTCCACGGACTGTTGTCCTCGTTTTGGTCGCCGGACTGACTATCATTATCGTTGTGTCTGTTATCATCTCCGTCACCAAATCCATTAGCCCCCATATTATCCCCGCCATTCCCATTAGCACCACCCATATTGTCGCCACCTCCGTTCCCACTTGTCACTGCAGTGGACATGGCATGTAAAAGAGGTGTTCTGTGTGGTATACCGAACTTGTCGTTTCGCTATTATAGCCTCTAGCGAATCGCTAATGGTAAAGAATTTGAATGAAGAACAAGACATGAACGGGCGTTACGAAATAATGAAAAGAGGCAACCAGCTTGCAAACGCACGAAGTACGAATCCTCTACTGAGAGTAGCACGGGCTGAGGTCTGTAGACACACGTCGGTCTACTCTCCTGTGGTGAGTTATGAGTTATACAACGCAAATCAGTATCTATGCTTAGTATGCTAGTACTCATCCACGCATATTTGATAAATTGTAAGTCTGCTGTATCTTATGCGGCATTAGCATCTGAAGTTCATTGCTATGTACATACGAGAGCAACTGTTAATCTGTCTCCAGGTTGCTAGATCTGATTATCCCTATAATAGAACGATGTTTTCGCCGCACATTTTTTATATATTTTTTTCCTAACCGGAAGTCCAAATATTTACATATTTATACAGACATAGCTGAGCCGTTGTAGGGTACATAAATATTTGTATATTGTCGGTATGTAGGTTCCATACATTCTTTTGTGATCCTTCACCGGTCTCAATTCCCATACAAATTTCGGGAAACTCTATAGAGTCTGTGGGCCAAAGTGACCCAAACCCCCACACACTACACAGGCCACAGCCCACATTTTATTGAACCGTTACAAACAAACCTGACAATCAGGGACCTACTCTACCAACGGGAGCGAGCAAGCCCAACAGACCGACGAGGTAATTACGTAAACTTATTGAAAAATACCCTTACTGGAAACTTTATATCATAATGGCGCCATCTGCCTGAAACAGTAAGACATTCTAGAATTACATTATCTATAAACGTAATATCCAACCGACAATCAAATTTTCCTAATTACAACCCCAAATATATAAATAGAATACTGGACAGTGGGTACTGAGTACTGGCCACTGGGTAGCTAAGGACTTTTAATGTCAAATACCTTTTTTTGTTTTGAAAAATTAGGTTCGCTTTCTCTCTAGAAAATATCCAGACGGAATTTTTACCAAATCTTCAAAAAAATTCGAGCTGCCAACTCTAGTGCAAAATAAAAATGGGGAAATTGTTTGCAAATAAAATTGTTTGACTTTGCTACTCAACAGTCTATCTATTTATAGAATTGAAGACGAGAATCACCAGTAAACGGTAGTCCGAGGACCGAGAGGCGAGAGACCAGACTCCAGAGTCCGAGGCAAACAAGTTTATTTCTTTTTGTTTTTAAAAACAATTGTTTAGTTATAAAATTATAGTTTCTACTGTTTCAATCTTCATACAAAATAGAAAATTCGGATCTATGTGTTTTAAACTATATACGACGATAAATTGGAATCACTTATGGAAAAGAAATATTTTGCGACATGAAAATATTTATCCCGTTGAATTTGAAGTATTTTAGACGATAGTGCTGACTGCCTACTCTAAATTCTGTTACGCAATCGTGACATATCGAGCCAACTGAAATGTCCTTTACAAAACTCTCTCAATTTCTATTCGAAATCGTTGATTAGAATTGGGACTCCGGAGTGCGGTCCGCGGAGCGGGGACTGAGTCAGCAACAGTGTGAATATGGAGGCCATATGTGTGAGACTGAGAGTCTCTGTCACTGTGAGAGACTGTGACACTGTGACTGAGAAACTGTGAGTCTGTGTCTCTATGAGTCTGTGAGACTGTAACAGAGAGTTCAGAGTGGCTTCATTGCCATTCTTGCGTTGTGAACTTGTGTCTTTGTGACACTTCGCGAGACTATCAACAAATGACTATTCTGTTGTTGTTTTTTAAAAAGCCATAAGACGCCCTCGTGTCCAGTGCGTCCAGAGTCCCGACTCCAGACAGCCAGACTCCAATCCCAACTTCACCCCCAGACTGGTCACTGGACTCTTGAAGTCTGGACTCTGGACAACTAAAATATCGGTCAATAGTCAGTACATACAAAGACTACAGACAGTCAATCAGTCAGACATGAGCGTCGCGTTTAAAAAGGCTGAAGCCAAAGCTGAGCTGCTGCCTGCTGTAGGCCGACAGCAGACATGATGATGAAGATTTAGCATTTTAGCCTCCTGTGAGAAACTGATGAGACTGTGACAGTGCGGACAGGCTCGGAGTCTCGGGACTCAGTGACTGACTGTAAGTCTGTAAAAAAAAATTGGGTTAATTTATATAAAAATAATCCCTTCATCCACTTATTCCACGGCAATCTGCAACAGTCATCAGAAACTCGAATTTTTAGTTATCTATTTTATTGTCTGAGAGACTCTGGACTCTCTCTATACTAAAAATAGCTACTATTTTTGAAAATAAAGAAAAAGACAAGGATTATTTTATTTAGGGCAACTTTATTTTAAAAATTTTAATATACAACGTTGAATGGGCCTTTCCCACACTCTCTCGTACGGGCCCAGGCTCCAAGTCCCAGCCCTAGGAGGTAAGGGCCGTCTAGATACCGCCAGACCAGTAGCCTTGGTTTTTAAATAAAATAAAACATGAACTTTGTTTTTTTTTGTTTTTTTTTCATAGCCTTCTAAATCAGACAGTTTTTTTTAACAAAACTATATTATCATAATGATCAAACATGTGAAATTGCCGCAGATATTCATATTTATATACAAATTGATATTTAACCAAATATGTAAGAAAATGTATCATTTTTTATCTCGCGCGTCATTATATACACTGAGAATCAATGTATTTCCTCTCATTTATTGAAATATTCTCATAAATATTATGAAAATATTTCAATGAGACTATTCAAATCATTTTCCAACACTTCAAAAATGTGACCTTACTTGATGTATTTTTTAAAAAACTGTAAAGTACTTTTTTATGTACGATATATATATATATATATATATATATATATATATTTACAAAAACAAAATACAAAGATATCAGCAATGTGTGGACTGTGAAGACAAATATAAATCAGCAATGTGTGAAGACTATTTATGAGCAAAAATTATATAAATAATCAATAATGACAACGAGAAATATTTATGTACCTTTTCTCTTCTTTGTTTTTTTAACAAAAAATATATATATAAATAAATATCATTATGTGTGTGAAGACATGTAAAACTTGTATCGTATGGGAAACTGCTTTTCTAAACTAATAGTTAGATAATGAGTCTCAAGTAAGCTTTTACCGAACGTGTTCGTACTCGAGATGTGGAAGTAAAAATATCTTACACTAGATTGTCGTTAGTGTTAGCATAAACAATGTCAAACATATTAGATTTAACAAAGTCTTGACAACAAAGTCTCGTATATTGTGTTCTTTAAAAATGTATAAATATATTCTCTAAACATTTGGTGTATCAGTACAAGTGCGACGCGTTGTAAAGTCTATTCAATGTTACAAAGCAAACGGTTTAGTAATATAGTATATTAGTACGTGGATAATACCACGGATACATGTATGCCGATGTTCCGTAGCGTTGTCTATTGATTAATTTGTTGTCTTCGTTTGTGGTAAGAGGCATTGTCAAGAGTAATTTGTTGCCTTCGTTGTGGTAAGAGGAGCTCCATCGTAGTAGCAAATGCACAAGCAGTAAGCAAAGGTACAGCTGCGGCAATGCTGTTAGCGTTTCAGCATATGAGAAAGCCCATGTTGTAAACTTCGATGGAAATTACTAGGTTTCAAACTATATTAAACTAAAATACAATTTGGTCAGTTAGGATTTAGCAGTGGTAGCTTGTGTAAGAATGATCGGGACTGCCTCTTGTTAAGAGCCTAAATATCCTCTATCACACAGGGCGTACCTCTAGCTGTTCTTTATTGAAAAATTTTCACTAAAGGTACTAAGTGTTCATGACCACATGCCTAATTTGTAGATAGACATAATAACGTAAGTCACGTTAATACATTTGCTGATATAAATAAAGTTCCATCTGAAGAAAAGTTTAAAAAAGAAAAAGACTTATTGTAGAAATGCGGCCTCCGGTCAGTCTAAAATATCAAGATCAATTGAGATAATACATTGGTTTTATTTGTATTTTAAATAATTTAGTACAAGCTCTTTTTCCAATATTTCCAAAGTGTTCTAAATTCACTTTGATGGCTCCAATAGCCTGAGTATTTGGTATGACTCATCTACTTGGACCTATTTGAGACATTAGTAGATGTAGGATATTATAAAGTGGCACGGCTGAATGTCTATATCCTCCGAATAAAAGGATTGAACAATACAAGACATCGTCTATAGATACCAGATTTAGGAGGTGTGCAATTGAGCAAGCAACCAATTGCTGATAGAAGCTACCATTCCATTTATGCTAAATCAAATAACGACTACCGCATAAGGCGACCGCAGTCCTCGCGTCTCATACAGACCTATTTGTTGATGAATCTACCATACCCTGAATTGAAAAAATACGGATGTTGGAAAGGCTTGACAGACACCCATTTTGCACGTACCGGGGGTCACGTAGGGACTTTTATGAAGTCATCCGAACTTGATAGAATTGATAAAATCGCAACTTCTACAAGGCTAGCAGTGTAGAAATATGGCCTCCGGTCAGTCTAAAATATCAAGATCAATTGAGATAATACATTGTTTTTTTATTTGTTTTTTTAAATAATTTAATACAAGCTCTTTTTCCAATATTTCCAAAGTGTTCTAAATTCACTTTGATGGCTCCAATAGCCTGAGCATTTGCTATGACTCATCTACTTGGACCTATTTGAGACATTAGTAGATGTAGGATATTATAAACTAAATTTTATAATCTCCGAACTACTACTTATAGATTTTGGTCCTCCCGCCAATCTCCAAAATCCAATAAGTCTTTTTTTTTTTTAACTTTTCTTCAGATGGAACTTTATTTATATCAGCTAATGTCTTAACGTGACTTACGTTATTATGTCTATCTACAAATTAGGCATGTGGTCATGAACACTCAGTACTTCTAGTGAAAATTATTCAATAAAGAACAGCTAGAGGTACGCCCTGTGTGATCAAGGATATTTAGGCTCTTAACAAGAGGCAGTCCCGATCATTCTTACACAAGCTACCACTGCTAAATCCTAACTGACTAAATTGTATTTTAGTTTAATATAGTTTGAAACCTAGTAATTTCCATCGAAGTTTACATATTTTTTCAGTTATTTAGTAATTACAGTAGTGTACTGCTTCTAGACTGTCTGACATCGATTTACTATCCAGCAAATACTATGGCTAAGGGTACTTCTAAAGGCAAGGGAGCCGCTAGCTCTAGGTCTGCTAAGCTTGCCGAGGTTCCTGAGGTCCCTGTGGAAACACCTAGCCTGTCTGGAGTTGAGCCTGCCGAGGATACTGTTGGGGAAGCAAATTCTGAGGTTGGTACAGAGGATTATTCTGAGGATGACTCGTCGGATCCTAAAGCCTTGGAAGAAGAGGTATCTACTACCGCGGAAAGGCTCGCCAGCGTCCGTGTATCACCTAGGAGTGAAGCTCAGGACCCCAGCTTGCCCCCCCCTGACCACGTGCCGTCAAATAATGGGGATAAACTTCGAAAGGCTGGAAAATTCGTGGATACGAATGTCGGGGGGGCATTATAACTCCACATCTAAAGGACACTCCAGCACAAATCCGGAGTGAAAAGGAAATATTGGACCTGTCCAAAAATTTCGGTTTCGCCATCGATGGAGAAGCCATTCCATTCAGCTCAAATCTTGGGGCCGAAGCTGAGGACGCCATAACTCCACAACGAGTGGTGAACCGCACTGAAGCGCTCTTGGTCAGAGGATATGATCGTATGGAACTCGATGAGGCTTACCATCCTCGTAATATCGACCCTCATTTGCCAACTAACCCTGGTAATCACGATTTTGGCAATCGCTACACCAGTACCTCGTTAGAGAGTTCCCGCTCTAATCCTGAGGATGAGGAAGTGAGAACCAGACATACTCGTCTCAGGCTATTACGCTCTGGTATGCAAGTCCTTGAGGACCGTCTATTGAATGACTCTGACCTTGACGATAGGAAAGCGGATAACATTCGCTATCTAATCGATAACAAGAGAAAGGAAATAGACACCATCTTGGCACTAGCAGCCCGTAGCACTGAGCATGAGCCTCGTGAACACTTAGAACCAAGCTTTATAAAGCAGCTAGGTAACGCGCAGGCTGAGGTCGATTTCTCTACTAATGAGAGTACAGTGGAGACACTGAAGGCCTTCGACCAACTTAAGGAGTCTGCCAGCCTTAAGGATAAGCAGATGATGAATGCCTTTATTCATTTCTGTGAGCCAGGTGAATGGCGAACTATCTTGAAGAGCTCATGAGCCCAACTGGAAAGCCCTACCCTGGCACCAGTTGCGTGATAATATACTTAACACCTTTTTTTTTGAAGATGCACGTGACCGTGAACTTCTAGAGTCTCGCAAGTTCTTTGCGAACGATACCACTATTCGAGGTGCTCTAGCTCATATGACACATATGAATACTCGGATGGGTGGTCGTACCTATACTGGCGAATATTTATTAATTTGTCAGATGATGGAGACTCTGGGAGCTAACCTCTTTAAGAAAGTCAATGATGACATCATCGCCTATGGTGATTTGCGATCTATGCCTTGGTCTGTCTTTGAGAAGATAGTACACAAGCATACCAATTCTTCTACTAGAGTACTTAGTACCACGAGCTACACCCAGCCCACTAAGCGAAACGCAGTAGAGACTAATACTGCGCGTAGTACTAAGAAACCTCGCACTACTACTGAGGGGGTACTGGCTCTACTTCTACCGAACCGAAAGGTGATAAGAAGGTGAGAGCGCCTTGAAAGAAGTGTGGTTACAACCTCACAAAACGTAATGGCAAGTGGAATGGTAGACACGACCCTGTTAAGTGTGCACCAGGCAAGCCAGATTTTGGACACTATATGAAAGAGTGTGCTACTTGCAAGGGTACTAACGGTTGGCACAAAGAGGATTGCAAGGACTTACCAGACGTCCAAGTTAAGCACTGACAGTACCATATGTGCGCACTAGAGCAAGATTATGAGAAAATGTTCAATAAAATCTATACCAAAGGAGATGAACGTATCTTTCAAACAGTTTTCGTAAATGGAGAAAAAGTTATGGCACTATTTGATCCAGGGGCTGAAGTCTCTGCTATCTCATGCCGAGTAGCCTACGCTACAGATATGGCTGTCCATAACGAAACAACTGATTCAATCTTGGGAAATGGCAAAGTTACTACTTGCGAACAAGCCATTGACTATGCACACATAATGCTGTCAGATAGAAGAGAAGTGAAGACTCACCTAATCGTTACTGACATGTCTCAGAAATACGATTTAATTATAGGTATGACTGATCTTCTCAGTTTAGGTATAACACTCACTGGTCTGCCTAATGGGCTAGACCCGAATAAAGATCAGTCAGATGATAATATGTTAAAGATACCTAAACCTCCGGAAGGTGAAGCAAAGGATATGATTCCGCACTTCACCGATATAATTATGGACTTAATTATACAAAACAGGAAGATTGCAATAACTGACTGGTGTATGTTTAAGTTCTCTAATGGGT
Source organism: Sphaeroforma sirkka (assembly GCA_001586965.3). NCBI lineage: Eukaryota > Ichthyosporea > Ichthyophonida > Sphaeroforma > Sphaeroforma sirkka. The sequence goes on from LUCW03000578.1 coordinate 25,520, forward strand.
ACGTTAGACTTGACTTAACAAACGTCGACTTCTCTAAGTTAAAGTGTCCTTCACATAACTACGTGAGTTGGAGACACAAAGACGTTGTCAAAACCCAAATCGAAGATTGGTTAAAACAGGGTCTAATTGAAATCAATTATGATGCAACCCCAGTTAACTTAGCTCTCTTAGCGGTCGATCAATATAAATCTGATGGAACGTTTAGTAAAACAAGAGTAGTACTAGACCTGTCGCCAATCAACAAACTAATTCCGCAACATAGTTTTTTCCTTACCTAAGATAAGCGAGATACTACGCAAAATGGAGGGTGCGACTATCTTTTCCAAGATAGACTTAAAAGCTGCATTCCATCAACTACAGATATATGAGCCTCATAGGAAATACTTTTCCTTTACTTGGCAAGGTAAGAAGTACCAGTTTAAAGGTGCACCTGAAGGCTTACACATGTTACCTTCTTTCTTCCAACAAGTTATGATGGAACTATTTGCGGACCTGTCGTATAACGTATCAGTCTATTTAGATGATATAGTTATCTTTACAAAGACAGCACATGAACATGCTAAACTCGTTAAAGAAGTCTTAAAGCGACTTAATCATGCTAAACTTAAGATTAACGAAGACAAGTGTTCTTTTGCTAAAGATACTATACACTTACTTGGCTACAAAGTATCTGCAGCAGGGGTAGAAATTGATCCTGGCAAGAAACAGTTTCTGTTGGATTTATCAACACCAATTACTGGAAGAGATGTGAACTCTGTGTGTGGGTTTGTTAACTTCTTTTCGGATTCGGTACCGCATCTTTCTCATTACTTAAAGCCTTTCAGTCACCTACGGCTGCACAAAGGACCTTTGGGAAAGCTTTGGACTAAAAGAATGTGATGATGCATTTAAACTAGTCAAAAGTAAAGTAATGGACGCACCCATCATGCAGTACCCTGTGGATGGTGTCCCATTCAAGTAGCAACCGACGCTTCAGATCGAGCGGTAGGTGGAGTGCTTTACCAAACGATAAATGGTAAACCGCGCTACATACAATTCTTTAGCAAGTTATAATAAGAGTCAACGGAATTACACTACCGTTAAACAAGAGCTCCTTGCTATAGTTACTGCGCTAAGACAGTTTAAAGACTACCTTTATGGAAGTTACTTTACTGTCGCCTGTGATCAAAAGTCTTCAACATACTTAAAAGATATGAACCCTGATTCACAGTTGGTGAGCCGCTGGCATGACATTATTGCCAAGTTCGCTTTTAATATAACACACATTCCAGGAATACATAACCATCTTCCTGACATGCTCTCTCGACTTGTGCCCGACTACCAGAAAACAGTCAAAGAGTTATTAGCAACCGATTGGATGCTAAATAAGAAATGGTTTAACCTCGCTCAATCACGATGGGGTCCATTTACTGTTGATATGTTCGCCGCAGAACATAACAAACAGGTTTCTGAATATAGGTCGTTGACTCATCCTAAAGGTGATGCATTTCAGCTTGACTTATCAAAGCATAATGCGTGGGCTAACCCACCTTGTCAACTTATCACAGTTGTTAAATTATGTTAATATTACTAAATCTACCATTACGCTGTGTTGTCCCTTACGTAACTCCGACCCATGGATACGTGTTTAATTAATATGATTCAAGACGAACCTATTTATGTCGACCGTGAAACCGACACGTTTTTTGTATCAGGGATCCTATTCTATTAAGAAGACACCTTGGAAACACACCATTGTTTGTCGCATCGGTCCTGCAGGTACCACTAAGTGGAAACCCTCAACCGAATTCTTAGCTAAACTAGAGGAGTCTAAAGAGTTTGAACAAAGCTCAAGACTCGTACAACACATGCACCCAACAAGATTGCAGTCGAGGTAATGCCGATTGAAACGGCATTAGATCGTAAAAAACATGGAACTAGCTAAGGCCATGGATCAAAGACTCAAAACTCTAAGAGAACCTGAAGCTCGCACTCAACTACTTAAAGCGCTGCTTAAAGAACAGCCAGGAGTTGCGAAACAACTGAAGAAGATACTTCAACAATCCAATGTTGTCAATTATGTATCTCAGGAGTCTACCCCTCCTGATACTGAGGTTGCCCTTTCCAACAGGACTATGGTTCATCCAGCCAGCGTTACGCAGAATCTGACTGACTTAGAGGAGCTCGAAAGTAGAGTTAAAATTATACATAATTTAACGCATCGAGCATATGAGCATACTTATAAAATGGCTATTCGTGCAGGGGCTTGATCACCCGGCGCTGAAAGAAACCATACGTGAAGTATACCGACGCTGTACTGATTGTGAAAAGAACCAGATCAAGCGATACGGTTGGGCACCCCTAAAAAAAGTGTGACAGAAGACCAACCGATGCGCCGAGTCATAGTTGATTTGGTTAAACTCCCGCGATCCAAGCATACTGGCGATGTATATATCTGTCATTTCTTATGTGTGGCTTCGGGCTATAACTTGCTTTATGCAATACCGAACAAACGTCCACAAACAGTGGCAGAATTATGCTATCACGTCTTCAATGACTTCGGTTTCCCCGAGTACTATGTTCTGATAACGGTAGTGAGTTTTGTACCGACGTAATGGAGGCACTTATACTCGTATCAGGCATGACCCATAGGCGTGGTGTTCCTTACAAACCTCAAACGCAGGGTGCAAATGAGACACGTCATAGAGAACTTAAGAAACTCTTGCGTACCGCACTAGACGACGTTGAGGATATGTGGCCTTATCATTTAAAATGGGTTCAGACTCAAATGAATAACTGCATGAATCCTCAAACTGGAACACTCCCGTTTCACTATTTCTTTGGCCGCTATAGTGAATTACAAGCAACGTTTGATAAAACTGCGCCCGAGAAACACGCTACCCCGTGGCTACAAAAGATCGAGCATATGCAGAACGTTGTTTACCCCTGTTTACTCGAGCACAAGAATCGCGTCCTACTTAAAGCGTATGACCGATGGAATAACACTAAGAACATTGTTCAGTTCAAAGTCGGCGATTACGTTAACATTATAAATCGAAACGCCAACGTTACCGAACTCTCTTCTAAGACGATAGGACCTTTTGTTATTTCCTACCATGATGAGAAGAGTGATACTTACGAAGTGAATAACATTGATGGTACTAGCGCAACCAATCTAGGCACTCACCGTATCCCTACCTCCGAACTCTCATTCGCTCGCTCATTTGATTCTGATATACCAGTTATGGAGTTACAAGTCAAAGATATAATTGATAAAACATCCGAAGACGGTTACACTTACTACAAGACCCGTTTCATGGATGGGACAGTAGCTTGGCTAACCTCCGATGCATTTCGTGAATCTCGCGACTTTCTTCGTATCTTTAATAAGAAATGGAATAAGCGTTTACATAAGAACACACGAGATAAACGAAAAGGGTTTCCTCAGGTGACTACAAACCCTGACGGATCTGAAATTCCCTATTTGCCACCTACTTCCTACGTGACTAAACTTTCTGATCTGCTTACCAACAGTGCAGAAAATTGTTCAAACTTACTTACTAATGAAGAACAGTCTTTGGCTATTACCTTACCAAATAATAAACGTAAGGCGCCTACATCGGAAATGGTTACTGGACCAAATACTAAACGACATAGAGTACAAAATGAGTCTTGAACTCGTACATATAGGCACATACTTACTCGATAAGTCATGACCGAAACCGTTTTTACTTTGGTTTTCGCTTTACCAACTAGATCGTATCTTAACGTACGTTCGTAGTTCTAAAAGCTACTGGGGGCTATGTAGAAATACGGCCTCCGGTCAGTCTAAAATATCAAGATCAATTGAGATAATACATTGGTTTTATTTGTATTTTAAATAATTTAGTACAAGCTCTTTTTCCAATATTTCCAAAGTGTTCTAAATTCACTTTGATGGCTCCAATAGCCTGAGTATTTGGTATGACTCATCTACTTGGACCTATTTGAGACATTAGTAGATGTAGGATATTATAAACTAAATTTTATAATCTCCGAACTACTACTTATAGATTTTGGTCCTCCCGCCAATCTGACTGACCGGAGGCCGTATTTCTACAGATGGAACAACATTAAGAATATTGTTCAGTTCAAAGTTGGCGATTATGTTAACATTATAAATCGGAATGCCAACGTTACCGAACTCACTTTTAGACAATCGGACCTTTTGTTATTTCCTACCATGATGAGAAGAGTGACACTTATGAAGTGAATAACATAGATGGTACTAGCGCAACCAATCTAGGCACTCACCGTATCCCTACCTCCGAACTCTCATTCGCTCGCTCATTTGATTCTGATGTCCCAGTTATGGAGTCACGAGTCAAAGATATAATTGACAAAACATCCGAAGACGGTTACACTTACTACAAGACCCGTTTTATGGATGGAACAGTAACTTGGCTAACCTCCGATGCAATTTGTGAATCTCGCGACTTCCTTCGTATTTTTAATAAGAAATGAAATAAGCGTTTACATAAGAACACACGAGATAAACGGAAAGGGTTTCCTCAGGTGACTACAAACCCGGATGGATCTGAAATTCCATATTTGCCAAGAAAATTCTTCGAACTGACTTACTAATGAAGAACAACTTTTAGCTACTACCTTACCAAGTAATAAACGTAAGACACCTACATCAGAAATGGTTACTGGACCAAATACTAAACGACATAGAGTACAACATGAGTCTTGACCGCGTACATATAGGCACATACTTACTCGATAAGCTATGACCGAAACCGTTTTACTTTGGGTTTCACTTTACGAACTAGATCGTACCTTCACGTACGTCCGTTGTCCTAAAAGCTACTGAGGAGCTATGTAGATATACGGCCTCCGGTCAGTCTAAAATATCAAGATCAAATGAGATAACATATTGGTTTTTATTTGTAATAAAATAATTCAATACAAATTATTTTTCCAATATTTTCAAAGTGTTCTAAACTCATTTTGATGGCTCCAATAGCCTGATTATTTGGTATGACTCATTTACTTGGACCTATTTGAGACGATAGTAGATGTAGGATATTATAAACCAAATTTTATAATCTTTGAACTACTACTTACAGGTTTTGGTCTTCCCGCCAATCTCCAAAATCCAATAAGTCTTTTTAATTTTTTAATTTTTCTTCAGATGGAACTTTATTTATATTAGCCAATGTATTAACTTGACTTACGTTCTTATGTCTATCTACAAATTAGGCATGTGGTCATGAACACTTAGTACTTCTAGTGAAAATTATTTAATAAAGAACAGCTAAAGGTACGTCCTGTGTGATCGAGGATATGAGGGCACTTACCAAGAGGCAGTCCCAATTATTCTTACACAAGCTACGACTGCTAAATCCTAACTGACTTAAATTGTATCTTAGTTTATATAACATAGTTTAAAACATAGAAATATCCATCGAAGTTTGCATACAGATGACATCATCACTTGCGCACGTTTTCAACTCTACTGGCACAATGCGGGCACAATATCTTCTTTCATCTGATCCTAAGTAGTATCATTACCTCTTAGCGACACTTGGCCAAAATAGGCTTGAAATTGTGTATTCTCCGTTAAGAGCCAGATGACCATCCAGACGGTAGCAATGTGTTCCCGTAGTCGTTGTAAAAAAAAAAGTCTGCTGGGTGTCAGCGTGTAGTGGGGATTGATGGTATGCTGACGATAAATCAAGTGCTGCGTAGTATCGTTTTCCTTTCAGGTTACCGATGATCTTGTTGACATTGGGTAACGTGAATCGATTATAGGAGTGAGAGCAATGATTTGGTATAGATAAAAATACATACAGATCTTAATAGGCTCTCTTGACGGTATATGAGGGACTACAGGTCTTAGGCCAGATTTTACAGCAAGAAACCATCTTTGATTTATGGAATTCATCAGAGTTAGCTCACTTCCGAGAGCAAAGTCATCAGATTTAACTCACTCCCGAGAGCTAATCAAGTTGCTTGAATTAGTCCCAAGAGTTGAGTTATTACTTAACCGACTTCAGAGAGCAGATTAAGTTTATCAACCGATGCACAAACAACCTAGGTATAAAACCAAAGGTGAGGCCAAAAAATAAATACATACATTTGCACTTTGTTTAAAATCTACTACGTTCCACTATAACACTTTGTGCCCTTTACCGTTTCTTATGAGACTCCCTTGTTTCACTCCACTGTTCGTGAAGGATATTTGTTCCTTTTTTTCCATACTATTGGATTGGGTATGCATTGTGTTATGAGATGAATTCCTCTTTTTATGGTTGAAACCTACATTTGCACTTTAATTAAAGTGTTCTACATTACACTCTAACAACTTATCAGGTCACTCTGAATCTGGTCCCTAGAATGCTTCCACAACTGAAGTATGCACGTCTTCGACAAATATACATTGTTTCAACGCTTATCGCCCAATCCATCTACAGAGTCAATAATTTCACAATCAAGGTCTTAAGTCTTCACTCTTCAGCCTTCATTTGTCCTTAGTTTCCAGTTTTTAGCCGCAAACTTCAGCCCTTGTTGATTGTAGAACTGAGGGGGAGTGAGAGGCTACAGGCCTAAGGCCAGATTTTACAGCTAGGAACCATCTTTGATTTATGTAGGTCCAATCGGATCCAACTCATGCAAACTCGCATTTTTGTCATTCTAAGATAAATACGTGTAGCTGTATCTTTTGCGGGTCGTAATCCAAATAATAGTGCCTTGCAGAATAGGCGGTCATTTCCTGGGTTTTCGTTTGTCTGATGTCACTGCGCATGTTTTTAAAATCGCACTGTATTGGATGAACAGATAAGACCCTGTCACGAGCGTGTATCTTCTATACGTCCCCTCTCTTTGCCTACATCATGCATTGGATAAGCGGATAAACTTGCAATTTTATCTCCACCGCTGTGGACTAAATGATAAAAGTATCCTTAGGATATGTAATCTTACAGCGTTTTACGGCCTGCACAGTGGATCTTCCAAGTAGTGATCGTGATGAACAGGGAAGTATCATAGGCCTATTAGAAGTATCCTGATTCTCCTTCATCTACTCTGCGGAGCGTGGTCACCGATGACATTGCCTCTTGCCACGTTACAAATTGAATACTGCCTAACCCTGATTAGTGGATGCCGTGGAGATAGCGATAGTTCTATCACCCCTCGGAACACTCAAAAGTACGTTTTGCCGGCGACATCATATTGCGTGTATTAGTGCTAAACTCTAAAAATATAGCATTTAACGCTTGGACGTAAAACAAACGAGGGCTCAGACGATAACCCATTATATAGATAACATATTTTAAAGCTCTTATGCACTTCTTTATTCAGTAGCAGTAGAGTATAAGGTGTTCCAATATGTGTGTCGCAGAACTAAAGCCCTTAGAAACACTGCTGGCCATAGTACCAGTGTCGCGCTTCAAAGGAGTGGGTGTATTTGTTGCTAGCTTTCTCATTCGTTCACATTCGGTGGCAATGCATCAGAGTTAGTATTGGAGAGAAGCTACGTTACCTTTCTACAGACTTGTGCTTCCTCTTATTCAAAGATACAAGCATCTGATAGTGGGAATTGTACTGTTGTCCTGGTTGTCTTTAATGGCTTTCGTGTAACAAGCTAGCAAATGCTTTGCGTTTGGACAATCAAATTTACGAGTGTTTCGCTATCGAAACGGAGAAATAGAGAAGTGATTGGGACGGGGTTCGTATTTATGGAGGAACCGTAAGTGCATGTAATATCGAGTGTGTGCACATGCTTATGTTTGTGTGCAATTGTATGGAAATCGAGTTTAAAGAAGCTCCGCAAGAAGCCGAGCAGCAAATAGCTACACTTCAAGCAGATGCTATGGTGGACTACGTGATAACAGACGATACTGAGTGTATTGTTTTAGGATGTGACAACCTTATTATTGATATATAACCGTTGGCGAGCAAGGTCGGCAAAAGTGCTGTTTAGATCACATTGCACACTGTTGGCTGCTAAAGACATACTTTATGAAAATAAACGCAAGACATCACATTATATCAGCGAGTATTTAAACTGCTATATACGAGCTTAGATTCAATCGTGTGATCTTATCGGCAGCACTCTCAATGAGATCAAACTTTCGTCCAAGCACTGGTATGACACTTAGAGGATTGTGCAATATGTTAAACGGGCATGGAGATAAAGCAGAAAGAAAGAGTGAAGTTAGCTTCCAGAAGTGATCCAGTCGCTATTGATAGGGATCTAACAGACATAGTGCATATCTCAATCGTGTAATCTTAGCGGCAGCACTCTCAACGAGATCAAACTTTCGTCCAAGCACTGGTATGACACTTAGAGGATTGTGCAATATGTTAAACGGACATGGAGATAAAGCATCTGTGAAAGAAGGAGTGAAGTTAGCTTCCAGAAGTGATCCAGTCGCTATTGATAGGGATCTAACAGACATAGTGCTTATCAAGCTGACATTCGTTTGTCAGCCGGTATACTACAAACCAACTCAGCAGTGCATACCCTTTTTGAAGAAGCTTCATGCACAGAAACTAGTACTACTAAATCGTATTTATGAGGAAATAACGACAAAGTTAGCGCCTCCAATACATACTATGAAGTCCGAGCACGTGCGGTATTGGGTAAAGGGCCTGTACGACACAGCTGCATTTCCGGGGGCGGAAGTATGGGATGAGAAGATATGGGTGGTATTTTTGCCCTATGAATCGATTGACTTTGAACAAGATGTTATCAACTTCAAAATATGAATTTGCTCCAAACTTATGCAGTATACTCGAGAACAATTTATCAACATCCTCAAAACCATATGAGAGCAAAACAATGCTTGTTCAGTATTTTCAACACAATATGTTTGCCCGTAAAGCTGTCTTTAGAAAAGAGATTGCACCGGAGGCTCCTGTGTCGGTGTTGTCTTCACAAATATAAATTGAGGGTGGATTTGAGCCTTACGATCAAACAGTAATTAAAGGTAAATATAACATCGAAAGAGGTGAAAGCATATTTTTGGATTCATGCTTACACTCAGAAAGCCACCGAGCAACAAGCTCACAGAAGGGCGACACTCGCATATGCCTTTGAAGAATATGCGGACGAGGACAGAAAAAAAAATTGAAACTGATGGTGTGTGAGGTCTTGCGACGAGGTCAATGCGAGGAGGACATATGAATGTTATAAGTGTGCTGCTTGTTGGCAAGGATTCGGGCACCGATGATTATGTAGTACTTTCCGTCGATAATTCATTTTGCTGTTCTCCGAGGGGCTTAAAGCGTTTTGTTTTCATGCACTAGCTGTACTTTGAAAATTTGGTGGAGATTGGCTCGTCAGGTTCTACAGTTGGAGCCAATCAGTGGATAAAGAAGTCCAAAGGCAAGTAGATAAATATAAATTAGTCTTCTATTTAATTTATACAAGACTATGCTGAGATGAATTGTGATATTATGTGCGCAAACATTCGTCAACAATTCAATATAATGACATATAAGATCGAAAGGCTCTATGCAGGCAACCGAGCGATGAGAAGACTGCGTTGTTATCGGCATTTTGTGAAATGAAAGTAGAAACAAACAAGTACAAATACCGCAGATTTAAGTTATATATGATCTTATACTTAGAATGACTTTGACTTTAAAATATGTGCTTATCCGACGGTTTATTTAGCCCAAGAAGCAAGTATCCAGACTATTATTAATAGCAACGACATTACTTTCTATGTTAACACGTGTGTAGTCAAGATATACCTCGTCAGGATTGTTCTGATACAAATCTGTAGTAGGGGCTTTCAAATTTACAAGGCCTCTTGCTATCTAAATTTCGTGATCCGCCAGACCTACCTCAGAAAGAGAGATCACATGACTATGCAGGGATCAAATTGCATTATAATTTCTAAATTCTTTCATGTTCCTATCGATGTTGATCCACTCTCTTGAAATCGACCAAACGTCTGCGATACCTTATTGCGAGAAAGCATGCTGACTTTTTCCTTCATTCTCGGAATACAAACATATATAAGCTGTAGTTCAAGTCCGTACCTGTTGGTAAGTCCCTTGTCTTACAGGTAGCAAAGAATTATTGATTTAGCTGTCACGTCTCCTAAACTTACAGCGGATCTTATTTTATTTCCGTGCTTCTCATCGTCATGCATACCATTATCCGTAGATCCGCCGCAATACCCTTTCGTAGTATCTGCAACGTACTTATTTCCACATGCTACTACATTGTGTTGTAGTGTAGTACAGTTCTTGTATACGCTAACGTTTGAGACACACAGAGGAGACTTCATTTTCTATCTGTACTGTCACCTGTAAATAATGCGGCACCATCGTTTAGATCAAATGCTTTCCTTGTACGCATAGTGCGTAAAGTGTTGCCTGGTGCAGTGTTTGGAAGGATTGCCGAGATTGAAATATAAGAGATATAGATACACAAAATGCCGTGTAGTATCTCCTAGCAGCTACCTCGTGCACAATAAAATAAGCACCTGCAATCCCAATGTTATCTCGACAATCTGTGAAGATTAATATGAATATTACAAATTGTTCACATACTGTGAGGCGTTTCGTTCTCTTCCGCAGCTCAAGTCCTTCGTCTTCTACTTCATCGTCAAGACTTATATTGAATGCCTGCATTGATGTAGCCACACGGTTTCTCAGTTCATCACTTTACAATGTCAGGTTAGTCCGGCGGTTAATATAATTAATGTACTTAAATAGTAAACGTAGAACAGTCAAGTATGGTTTTCCGGTAACAATGCTTGTTACAAAAAGCAGATTTCTACATCATCTTGCAGGAGTGGGCTGTGCTTCGTACACTGTACTCGCTATGTGCCTTTGCTTCTCAAACCGTTTGCTCTGTATTAATTTCTTTTCTTGTTTTATTGCGCTGCGTTTTAAATATTGATGTGAAGATATCGCTTGCACTTCTGTAACGGTTCCGATGCTGCTACCAAAGACTGTATTTTTTCTCGTGATGTGAAGCTACTGATCCCTCGCCTCTCGGCACGCTTCGTTGAGCACATACGTGCACTGACAGTATTAGATTCAACAACTAAGAAACATGGCACTGCATCCCTCTTGTGCGTTACACGCTGGCGGGAACCACTTACGCGACATCCGTGAATTGTGTGAAATATAATTTCTTCTGTGAATATGTAGTCTTGTTCTACCGTTTAGTATATAATACAGTTCTAGATATCCAAAGCTTAGCGCGTTTCTTATCGTGCGGTTATTGTGACCATACTTAAACTTAATGTTTCGCCCACATTCTTCCCCTCCTCTGTGCAGATACATTTGACTACTGACTTCTCATAAGTAAGGATCATTGTCACCGTGTCTAGTTGATAATCAAATGACTACTGGAACTCACGAAGTGGTTTGGCGTTGATGCATACATTGATCTCCTAGATACTTTGAAATGCCAGGTTCTCTAGAGGAAAGTGTTTAGAGTTGATGGGCAGCGTGATATTTCTTACCATCCCTCTTTGCAAAAGCCTTGGTCACTTCATGCTTTGTGATATCGGGTTGTATAGAATATAACCTCTCCATTGCACGCGCATCTGTATCTCTTACTCATCGCGGCTTTCGACTTCACTAACGATATATAATCATTATCTTGAATACAAAAAAGTACGTCGTACATACATTGGGGTGCTTATTCTTCTTCCGCTTTTTCAGTGGCAGTACTTGCCGTTCGGACGAACGCTTACTATTCGATATGATGTAAACTCTTATCTGTGCATCTATAAACTGTGCAATATACGTGCATGGTCAATTTCGGCTAAATTTTGGTTAATGTGGAAAATAATAAAACCCTACATATACGGTTTTTATCTCGATGCCGCGTTTGTTTTGCGTCTGGTTAAAATATATATCTTCAGTTTAAAACGTTGTTTGCCCGTCGCTAAATGCAAATCTGCTAGCCCCAGATGGTTCCTGCCCTGGGATTTTAACCACCGTCCTCAACTCCTGTTGTACACTCTGGCGCCATACAATTCCGTCGGCATTTCACTAGGTGTCGGAATCTCTTGTGTCCGATTCTGAGCATGGTACTTTGCGAGTCACTATCGTAGGGCGCTACTTCAGAAACATGCTTAGTGTGACCAATTCTGCGCTTCACCGGGCTAAGTTATTTCATACTGTTATCTATAGTTAGGCGAATTGCGAGTTGGTGTCGCCCATGCCTGTATTGGGTGTTAAGGAGCCCATCGTGCCTGTGTCGATTGTGCTATTCGCTGCATAGCAGTATCATGTTGTGAAGACCTCTAGGCAGTACCATCATCGCGAGACGATAAATCCACCTCAGTAATTCCCGGAATTTGCGAAAGCCGAATTAGCCAAATGATATCCGTAGTCTCCTGTACATGCGCTTGCATCCCCAAATAGTCATCTCGGTGAGCAATCCAATCAAGATGTTGGTTGACCTTCACCGACGCAGAAATTGAGTGCTGAGTCTCAGAGATCAGTCGGGCCAGCGGTACATAAATATCTGTCTTAACTTCATTCTCTGGTGTCGGATCAGTGGTCCTTACTTTGAGAAAATGGGTATGAGGATTTGGCGCGTAGTTGTCGACACATTAATGTAAGAAGTATAAAAGCCGTTTTGGAAAAGGATTCGGTAACAATGGCCCGTTCACGGTAGCGATGAAGTCGAACGATACTATTTTGCGGCACAGGCCATTTCCTACCAGGAAGTTCCAATATATCGGCAAGCGTTTTAGTTTCATACTTGAGTGGAAATGGTGACACCAGGATTGAAATAAAATGCTTCACTCAAGTACTCGTTGTAGGCGTCACAGGGAAGCGAGAGTCATCGAAGTTGATGTCTAGTTGATACTAGCCGTCTAAATCCTAGTTGAACTAGTCAGAATGATAGTAGTAGTGAGCATGGTGCGAGAGTGGAAGATGTTAGTATCCACGGAAAATAGGTCCATACCCTATTGAGACCTCTCAAAAAAACGTTCACAGAGGCTTTAAAACTTAACTTAAGAAAAGTTCTAGATAATCTGTAATAAAAATATGAACATACATTATAAACCTAGAAAGAAAATATGGGGAAACGGGACTAGGCTAGAGACCCAACGCGGGGTCCAGGCAAGAAAATGGGAACACCAGCTTTTGTTCAAGACTAAAGGTACATTGTGCAGGTATGTAGTATGCATTTTATATATATATATATATTCCTTCTATAGTTTTTATGTTCTTTCTATCTAACAACTATAGTTTCTGTGCTTGATAACTACAGTTTTCGTTGGGAATTGTCGTTAGTGAAATTGGTATTGTCTGTCAAGAGTTTCTCGCAAAACAATAATTGATAATCTAGGTCATTCAAAACGCGATGAAATTGAACTCGCAACGCAATCGTAATCCAAATATTATAATATATTTGTCAGTATATAGGCTGTAGCTTAAATACAACGTCACCGACTATTTGAAACTATGCTATATATAAAAATAAAAAAACTTGTATATAGCATATAATTGAAATGTGAAATACAATGTAACCCTTGTATCTAAAATGGGACTGTGATAGAAAAAAATCGAACACAACATGCACCTAGTACATATTCGACATGAGCAATACAACGTATTCCCTGTCTCTAAACAGCGAGATAAACATTGAAAACACAATAGAAGTGAACAAGCTGAAGCAGAAGATTCTTCTGAAGCAGCAGCGTCTTCTGCTAATGCAGAAGCTGACATTGAAAGTAAACTCGTACACGAGCAATATGCTTCTCATTTAGGATCTAGTAGTGAGCTTGATATTGATGTCGGAACAAACGAGCAGAAACAGACTTGAAAAACGAAAGCTATGAAAATATGGTAAAAAGCTGATTATGTTAAAAAGGAAAGTGGTTTTAAAGTTAAAGAGACTCAGTTGAGGCAACATATTCAGCACCAGACTGATGCAATTATATAGATGGTGAATGTAGATCAATGTATTTGACAATAAGTTAGTAGACTATCTACAAGGCACAGCTGAATAGGGGTCATAGGAGAAGGTATCGAGTTTGTATTCAACTGAACAATCAAGTGTGCATAGCTCTCAAATTGTTGTATTGTTCGTTCTATGGGTACAAACCTATTTTACATCACTGAGATAAATCTAGAGTTTGTGCATATTGGTAAGGCAGAATCAGTACCATCATGTATAATATAGTGATCGTCAATTGAAGTCGTAAAGATTGCGGAAAGTCGGAGAACGACCACGTACATTCAATAAAGTTCAGTCGGTTTCAGAGTTGTCAACTAAGAAAGCATCGACAGGAAATAATCAACATATGAGATGAGGAAAAAGGCCACCAAGTACAGAAGGAAGGCTTACAAGGAACACGAAAAGCATTTCGCAATAAATGCACTGAAATAGGTCATCCACAATTGATGAACATGGACCGACACAATGTATGATCTAATGAGGAGAATGGAAAGTAGAGCCAGAGACAGTCGAAAACTCACAAAACACCAAAATCCTCAAGGGACACGAGATCGATGAAGATTGAATTTATTCGACCACAGGTGATTCAATTGATCTTACTGTCCTGAAGCTGTCTTTTAAGAGCAAGTAGTTCTGATGTAACCGGTACGAGAGTAGGTAGGTAGATGATAGTACAGCCGTGAAATCACCAAAGTAAAGTAAATAGAAAGCGTCGAATCAAGTTAGCCTTTATACTTAATTGATACATACAGACTTTAGCTAAGGGGCAAATCGACCGTCGTCGGCTTCGTAGATCTACTTTTAAACACCAACTCTTAGTCAAGGTGGAGAGTTGTCACTTTCGCCAATCAAGTCTCTCACAATGGACGAGCATTTTCCTATTTTAGAAGGTCCACGTTGAACTCAAAGTTGAGATTCTATATATCTACTGGCTACTTTTTACTACGAACATAAATACTACGGGAATGATTGTTTTGTCCCGGATATTTATTTTTCAGAGCGGTTATGATAGTTCAGAGTATACGATGAACGCAAAACTATAAAGTATTAAAATTCAAACGTTATAACGTATTTATGAATGAGGTAGAAAGGGCCCGACCTACTACGGTGAAGAATCGACATAAAAATAGCTCCTACACATTTGCATTTTGCACTTCATCACCCAAAAATTGAACAGGTTAACCCACAGGACCAAACCAAAGCAAATGTTGAACGTATACAAAATATTGGTACTTATACGCTACAACTAAAAACCTATTGACATTTGGAACGCATCGTAGCTCAAAAAAAATTAGTGAATATATAATACTTCCATAGAATGTGTGGTTTGCCTACAGATTATTTATTAAACCTTAAATATTGAAACGTTGAACGTAAACATAAACCTATACTGTTAAGATATTTATAATTTAGTATTTGCTATTAGGTAAGCAAGAATACTATATACTTTCCGACCGTATAGTTTCAATTATAGGGTTTTATAAACCCTGTCTCTTCCTTTACACAGACCCATTACAATACAATTCTCTTATCTATCACTCTAAATACAGTAAAGACTATCAATAAAGATCTCAAAGGTTCATCTTCAGCTGCTTGGCAGGCGCATCGATACCTACTTCTCCTTCAACCTTCCCTAGTTTCTCACCCATAGACTCATTCTCCACTTTTTTGGCCTTTTTGTTAGCCTTAGACTTGTCCTCAGTGGCCTCCCATACACCGTGCACTCGGCTCTCACCAACAGGGCAGTGATTGTTGTACCAAGTCTTGGCGTCGCTTTGATCACTGACTTCTGTGGGGTTCTCTTCATGCTCTCTGTGTGTATTATGGGTGGGATAAATTAGCTGAGTTTATCAACAGATATATCTACCTACTGGGACTGCAAAAGACTGGTGGTCGTTAATTATATCCCGTTCACACACTAGCTTAGAATTAAACTCAACAGCTCTGTGCGTATTATTTGAATGCATGAAGGGCCCCTTGCGTCAAGAACAAGTGGCCCAGTTATTGGCCTTTTTAACATTCATAAATGATCTAACCGTTACACTAAAGCTGTAAACAGATAAGTGCTGGTTGTACCAGTGACACATAAGATTGAGACATACTTGGCATTGGATTTCCATTCCTCGAATCGTTTGCCATGTTTTGAGCAGGACTCCATCATTTCCAGTAGCATCTCCAGGCGGTAGTTGAGACCAGTCACGTAGCACTCGCTGGGTAGATACTGTTATGGCCGCACATTGGAATTAGAAACGTCTTGGTTGTCAGAACGTGTAGGAAAACGTATTGCGTAATTTTAGTGAGCTTTTAACTTTGAAGACTATTCACCATACCCATGCAACAACGGAATTGGCGGGTGTTTAGTTGTGAAGGTCATGCCTATGCAATGACGAAAAAGTACAGTAAAACTCTCCAAGGCACCGACAACACTATAGGTCAAACACAGCACGACTTACAAATATACTGCCCCAATCATATAGGTGTATAAGTGTGAGTGTGTTCGTATAAGTGTGATGGTACATCAATACAACACGGAGTAGAAACATACTGTCCCAATCATATATGTGTATGTGTGAGTGTATCCGTATAAATGTGATGTAACCTGATAAGTGTATTGATATAAGCACAAGTGTACTGTGCATAAGCGTGGTCGTACCAGAATAAGGGTGCAAGACTCCCTAGCAATCACACATAGTACCATTAGGAAGACAACCAATCGTATATGCTTAATCAAATACCAGGTGTTCCCGTGTGACTTGGGGGATGACATTCTAGAGAAGTGGCCAGAGAATGGGCCACACATGAAACCACTTTAGTTCTTAGACACACAACGATTACTCACTTTATCCACACCCCTTAACAACTACACAGTCGAACAACATACACCTGTAGGATATCTGTGTAGGAGAAAGCCCTAAAACCCAACAACTACACACTTAAACAACATACATCTGTAGGATGTCTGCAGGAAAATAAACCCTAACACCCAACAACTACACACTTAAACAACATACATCTGTAGGATGTCTGCAGGAAAATAAACCCTAACACCCAACAACTAGGTAGCACACACCTGCAGGATGTCTCCGTAGTCACTCAGAGGGTCGCATTGCAGCGCATTGACTAGATCCTCTCCCAGACGGTGGCGGTGTTGGTCCATGTTTATACGAGTGGACGGATCAAACATACAGTAGCGTAGTACATCACCCTCGAGGTTCTTGTTCAGGAATGAACCCATGTCCCCTACCTACATAACATGGGTAGAACCGAATGAGTGTCAATGGAATACACTATGAGAGCCATCTATATATATATATATATATATATATATATATATACACAAAGTGCAAATATTGGTTGAATTTGAAATGTCTGCGCATGTTCGCGATGCTTGTACAGGAATGACGACAACACACACACACATACCACAGCTCTACACACACAGTTGAGTCCGGTTAGCACATACCACGCTATCCTCGGTATGAGTGTACAGCTTTTTATACGCGTCGTAGTCGAGTTTTAAGCCAGAGTATTGAAGGTAACCAGACTTATCCTCCAGACACTGTGGTTCATAGAGACTACGTCCGTTGCTCTTGAGACTGTAGAAGCATGGCATACCATACACACTCGAGGCCTACGGTACAGAGGTTAAGCGGGTAGGGATATGAGTCATGAAGAGTAGGGACAAGGGAACATTCAGTGGACTTAGTTATTAACATACAATTAGTACGAGTTGTTGACATATAGTTGGATTTAACCAATAACACATAGTGATGAAATAGGCGTTAACATGCATCTTTTGAGCATGCAGTGGACTTACTAAAATATAGCTAGTGCAGGTTACAAACATACAGTTTTTAAAGATTTATGAATTCAATGGCTATGGCTATGGCTATGGACATACATACATACATACATATATAAATATACCCAATGTTTATGATATTCCCGTTATATACATTTACACATGGGTTTGGATCCAAACATTCAGGTGCGACTCTGTAAGACAAGTAATGACTACATCACGCGTGTTCTCTACACTCACACCTGAGGTAAAACCCTAACACCCTACATGTGTACAGTTGCACTCCACACTCACACCTGAGGTAAAACCTAACACCCTACATGTGTACAGTTGCACTCCGCACTCACACCTGAGGTAAAACCCCATCACCCTACATGTGTACAGTTGCACTCCACACTCACACCTGAGGTAAAACCTAACACCCTACATGTGTACAGTTGCACTCCACACTCACACCTGAGGTAAAACCTAACACCCTACATGTGTACAGTTGCACTCCGCACTCACACCTGAGGTAAAACCCCATCACCCTACATGTGTACAGTTGCACTCCACACTCATGCTATAAACCTCTACTACTTTCACTCCACACTCATGTTATACACCTCTACTACTTTCACTCCACACTCATGTTATAAACCTCTACTACTTATTCTACCACCTATTAGCATCCCCACTACTTACACTCTCAAAGGTGTGTTCTATGCCATTGCGTGTTTCCAGTCGGTCCGTGTTGCAGTTGATGCCAATGTTGGAGTACTGGAAGTTCTCGGCTCCATTGGGCTGTGGAGAGGATGCAGTTGAATGGGGTTGGTGCGAATAGTTTGGCCCAAAGTCCTTTTTGTTCGGGGTTTGGGTGCGGGGTCAATGGGTATTCATATCAAATGTAAGTGTGTCACTAATACCTTATTATATATACATACATACATACATACATACATACATCTATTTCAGAGATCTTTATGTCTATATATCTAAGTCCATTTACTTCAATCTAACTATATATATGCGTGTTTCGAGCCGGACTGTGTCATAGCTGCAGTGCACGATGGCATCACCGCAGAGTGTAGTGTGTCGATTAAGGGGCAGTGACTTGTTTACTGTAGTAGTCTACTACTTCCCGATAGGACTTGTCATACTTCAAACTCACGACCTTTCCGGGTGTGTAGAACAGTGCATAAGGTGAACAACTACACCAACCACTTTAGTGCTAGACTTGGTTGGATGAATCGGTCATCCACCTAATTTACTACATGCGTAACAGGGGCAATTCATTGTAGATGCATGTCTGGATTTACAACCGACTTGATATCGTTTATATAGTACGTTGGTGCGTAATGGTATACATTAGAGGAGTTACAGGAAGCAACCGGAATGTACTCAGAATGACATAGAGTTTAAGGATATGTGAGCGAACACATAAATTATTGGTAGAATGTACACTCAAATACAGCCAGAGGCATTGTCTTCTAGATATGTATAGAGATACAGATTTTAATACAATATATAGATATATAATATAAAGGGTATTTTTAACCAAATGCAACTACATGCCACAACACAAAATGTACCTACCAAGGTAGGAGTACTCTTGCTGCGAACCTTATCCATACGGCTTGGGTTGAGCATGAGGAAGTCGAACATCAGAATGTTCTGCACCTGCACGTGTAATAAAAGTATACGCTTATTATTTACGATATATACATTGCTGTATTATAATGCTAAAGTTTCATATACTATTATATGTAATATGTTAGTATTGCATCAAATGCACAAGTCAGTCTCCAAGGAGTGAGGCAATTTACTTTCATTATATACTGCGGCGTGAAGCCTCGACTATTTAAACAGTAATACTAAGTACGAATCGGGCGAGTGAATAGCAAACACAACATACATATTTACATAATATATATTTGACAAAGTAATATATTATATATTACATTTTGCAACTTATATAGTACATACCAATATATGCATAGTCGTCTGATAATCACAACATATATACATACACACACACATGTATATATATATATATATATGTACTCTGTATATATGTGAGGTATAACTCATTCGTGCCCTGTACATGTAGTATACCTGTTGCATGGCTCGAGCCACCTCTCCGTCCCGTTGGCCCATATGCGGCTGAGAGTACCCGTCCGCATGCACTTCATATGTGAATTCGTAATCACCATAATCATTCAGGAATCTGTGGATCAGTGGTTGTGTGTAGGATATGTTAGTTATGACAAGTATATACATATACATACATACATACTTATACATATATACATGCTTAAATGCAATGTAGGTATATTGAACAAGGGATGTGTACGGGTCTTAGTGCGATGGGTAAGCTATAGTCCTCATACTCGTTCAGACAATAGTGATCAGGGCTGTGAGTAAGTCGGTATTACATGTTTATCATGCACGACCTATAGAAAACAAACAAAACAACCTTATTTATAGATGTACAATATATTTATATATATATATATATATATATCGTTGAATGATAGCATGTTCATCACACCGCAACGCTTCTAATACCACCACACGTATTTACATATATCCCTGTTGCATACCTGAGCTTGTCACTGACCAGCTTTGACCCACGCATGAAGGCAGTCAACTCCAAAGCCTGCAGTGACTGCAGAGTAGGTACCGTCACATCGTCACCCACCATACGCGATACAGAAACGGCGCCTTTCACTGCAGCAGCCCCTGCGATAGGGTGTAGTATGTGAAGTAGGGTGAGTGGGGATTGTATCGGGTTGCTATGGCAACGCCTGTAGTGTAGTGTAGGATAGACGGAATATACTTGTACTTATATGTAATAAAATAGAATAAAGCCCGAGCTCTACTCACCCTAGGTAGTAGTAGTGATAGTAATTAGTA
The DNA here is from genome assembly GCA_001586965.3 of Sphaeroforma sirkka. Lineage (NCBI taxonomy): Eukaryota > Ichthyosporea > Ichthyophonida > Sphaeroforma > Sphaeroforma sirkka. The sequence goes on from LUCW03000578.1 coordinate 46,129, forward strand.
AAGGTACATTTAGTATAGATATACTTAGTAAAGGTCTATTTAATATACCTACAATTCACACATACCTGTATTCTTATCCGTGACGGCTATTCTCTCGAGGTAGTGATGGTATTTCTCCGGTGTGTGATCCTTCAGCGTCTCCAAGGTCAGTGTGCGGCCAATTGCAATGTCTGCCTGTCCAAGGCCAAGCACACCATCCAGGTGAAAGGCTACAATCTCAGCCCAACCATCATCAGGAAGTGACTCGAACTCACAAGGGTTGTCTGTATTAATATATATATATACACATATACATTACATGTTTCAGGAAGGTTGTTTGTATTGATATATGTACATACATATACATATACATTTATATATAATGCACTAGTGTCCCTGTTGAGATTCTGCTATTCAGGAGAGATAAGTTTGTGAACCGGGATGATTCCTTGCAAGAGTTGAGATAGAATCGAAATAGTACTCGAGGGCTGTTGTTGAGCACAATATAATGTAAGAGGACGTTCAATGTATGCTTATATGATGCGGCTAAGTATCACGAATCAGACTTACCCATACAAGTATAGTATAGATTCCTATATATATATATATATATATAAATAAATATATGAGGGATAAAGGAGCGTATTTCTTTGATTATTTTCTAACTGTATCACGCGTGTGCTATTAAGTACTTATGTACGGTGTGGCTACAACAAACATATACACAATACACATAATATTTATAAACATATTCCTCATATATATATATATACATATATGTTCTCACCTGGTCGGATGCCCTTCATGTGATCCATCACTGTGCCACCGAAGGGTCTGAAGGTGGCCTTTAAAACGGTCTCCTCCTCATCGTTGCTGATCTGCGTACGAGCAATGTGCACGAAAAGAATTCAGCTTCAATCCTTTATATCACAACGTATGAGAATCGTGATCATCTGTGTATTGAATGTTATATATATAACATGTGAAATGGTATGTATATAACATGTGAAATAGTATGTATATATCATGTTAAATGATATGCATTTAACGTACTTAACCATGTTAAATGTTATATATGCAACATATTGAATGTTTAATAGAGAACAGTCGTAATGTTCACACCATCGTAATCATTGTGTGGGTGCACTAAACTGTGCCGTTGACATTAGTAAGCCCTACGAGGTTGTTCCTGCGACATGAGTATAACTTCTAGTATACACAAATACGATCCCCTTAAGGAGTCTTTAATCTTCCGCTCACCCACATGTGGATACGTACATGCTATTCACGGTTAAATCCTTCCATCGCATACGCTTTCACATGTAACATACATGTACTGAGCAGGCTTGGCGTCTCTCATTAACACATATAACATACATGTACTGAGTAGGCTTGGCGTCTCTCATTGAACTCGATTTGTGTGATATGCCCATGCTGAATGTTCTTGAGGTGTTGGTCCTCTAACTTTGCCGCTGGGGCGACCATTTTCAGCTCAGAGGTGGCGCGGAAGTCATGTTGCTTCTTAATGCATTTCTGTAGTACAATACCATACAATGCAAAATGAATAAGAAAAAGTGAGGGAGAATGAGAGCATGAGAAACAACAAAGAATAAGGCGGGCGGGTATAGGAATATACACTTAAGTGTTTGAAGTCTTTCTTATCCTCACAGGTCTTAGACCATCATAAGGAGGTGTAACCAGGAGCAAACACATTATATATACATATATATGTAATGGTAGCACACCTTGAAGCCTTTCTTATCCTCACTGGTCTTAAACCAGTCCCTTAGTTCATCCACACTCTCTGGCGGATACACTGAGTCGACTGCTGTGTCAATGCCATTCGTCTGTTGCAACAGAACCTGCAGTACACACACAATATAAGTACGATATATATAATATAAGTAAATAAATTATTAAGTCGGTTTTACAGTATAAGTACGATATATATAATATAGGTCGGTTTTACATAATATAAGTACGATATATATAATATAAGTAGATTTTACATAATACAAGTACGTTATATATAATATAAGTACGTTCCATATAATATAAGTCGGTTCTACATGATTCAAATACGATATATATAATATAAGTACGATATATATAGTATCAGTACGTTCTATATAATATAAGGCGGTTTTACAATATAAGGCGGTTTTATATAATATAGGTACGTTCTATATAATATAAGCCGGTTTTACATAATATAAGCACGATATATATAATTTAAGTACATTATATATAGTATAAGTCGGTTTCATATAATATCAGTACGATATACATAATATTAATCGGTTTCACATAATATAAGTACGATATATAATAATATAAGTAAGTTATATATTATATACGTCGGTTTCACATAATATAAGTACGATATATAAAATCTAAGTACGTTAAAACTATTGAACGTACGGTATACAGGGTATTATACGTACGTTGAACATAACATCTAATACTATTTACTTCACATACAGAATTCAAGTACTGTCTCCTACTATTTACTACACATACAGAATACAAATACTGTCTCATACTAGGTGATATTCTGTATGTGTACTCCACTACCTGATCCTATATAGGGCGTCGTAGCTCACTCACTGCATCTTACTGAAAGCAATGACTGTCATACCCAAACGATACCCAACACTTGTTCTGCACCACAAGCAATAGAGCCATGGGCTGCCACACTCGGACGTAACGACTATATATATTTATGTATATATGTTTACGTACACACACACACGCACATATATATATATATATATATATAGACTTTCGGACTATATTGTGCTGTGTGTGTTACTTTCTATACTGACATACGATAAGATAGCACACGGTCACGAACACGCACCGTCGATGTGGCGACAACCGGTCCATGGTCCACGGCTTCCACGGGATTGTTATTCGCTCTGTGGGTTTAGGGGTTTAGGTGTTTAGGGTTGAATGGTGGAGTTGGGTTGTGTGCCCAATGCCGACCAATAGAATAGCTACACTACTAGTGTGTACTACATTACATAGTAAAAAATATGAGATGGTCGCTCTGTAAGGGGTTTAGACCAATTGGTTTAGGGTTTATGAAACCAATGGTGGCGAATAAGCTTTCCATATGGCAGGTGGATCACAAACATATATCGGGTGAGTGTTGATACTAATCCGCACTCCATGTATGTTGCTAAGGATAAACTCAGTTGAAATATATATACACATACATATACATATATGTACACCTCATAGCCACTCTTTCGCGTGTCTGTTATGTTGTTATATAAACTGTGATGTATGCATGCCTGGACGTATGACAGATGGCGCACCCTACATCCTGCACATGTAAAACATTGGATCCATGTTGCTATATATATAGTATATATATATACATCTATATGTACGTGCACACTCTGACTATGTATCTACATGTACCGTCATAACCGACCTCGCATATACAAGTGAGTGCGCGTTCACGTATATAAAAAGGTTTTCATGTGTCTCCGATGACTATATAAACATGGCGACGTATGCATATAAATAAATAAATTAAACAAAACGCTGTTGGAATACCATTGTGTACAATTAATATACAATGACGTATATATATATATATAAATAATAACGCTGTAGGGATACCACTGTGTACAAATATAAATAAATCAATAAATAAAACTCCTGTGTACAGTTACTATACAATGACTTATGTATATAAATAAATAAATAAATAAGACTCCTGTGTACAGTTGCTTTACATTTGACTTATATAAGTAAATATAAACGCTTTTGGGATACTACTGTGTACAATTAAGTTTACAATTACTATACAATTAACTTGTACTTACTTCGCTCGCCACGCCTTAGCCGCCTCTGATTTGGGACCATCGCCATGTGACTCTTCCGACAACTTCTGCAAACGGTACGAATAAATGCACAGACAAAAACTCAGTATCTAACAACAACGTATAATCTTTTCAAGTCGACACGTGTATGCACATACAAACACTCAGTATTCAACTACAAGGTACAACAGTATTCAACAACGTATAATCGTTTCAAATAGACACATAGTAGGTTACATCAAACCATAACCTTCTCAAATAGACCATCCAGTAACAACACACAGCTTTCTCAATCAGACACATGGCAGGTTACGTGACACCATTGGGTTTAGGGTTCTGTTTAGATGATAGGATGTCATAGAGAAGAAGAGTATTGCAGCTGTGTGATGTTTTATAAAGGGGAAGGGTTTAGGGTTCTAGACATAGAGCTGTAGTATAACGACGGAGCGATGTTGACGAAGATAATGCGATTATAATTCACCAGTAAATTGGGTTTAAATAAATGGCAGTATCGGATCTGAGTCGGTTGATATATATTCATATTCATATTTGTGCAGATGTATATATACATAACACAGACTTACACTCCCATAGGCGTTCACGCTCATGCTCATTTAAATGCGATAACACGTATACCAACACAACTACAGGCTTACAGGATAAGCCCATACTTTCTTCACTTTAACATACATACACGCGTACCTTCTTGGCCTTAAACTCCTCCAGTGTCATGTGGCCGTTTTCGTCCGATTTTTGGGCTTTTAAATGTCCCGATTTCTCCTTTGCCTCCTGAATAACGGGCTCGTGCAGTTTCTGAGACCCGGAAATACGTTCACAAAACGTTAATCACAACATGCGATGGTTTTACAGTTCGATGTCCTATATCGGGTTCTCCAGTGCGGGTGCGTAGGGTTCTAACAATTTAGGGTTCTAGGGTTTAAGTACTGAGAGCATACGGTCGACTCCTTCGCACCATAAGCATTTCGGACTAGATTTATGTAAGACAGTACTAGTTCGGAGTGACGTCAAAACAGTACACTCTGCCAATCAGACAAACAAATGCACAATACAACACGTCTAGAAGACGACCGTTATATAGGGTCACGATCTGATAATGTATACGTATGTGTAACAAATCCATATTCAATTCATTAATGTAAAAAAGTTGTATACTGGGATATCACAATCTATATACATATACATATATATACATACATACATATGTGGATGTGCATGGCCGACCCATATATTCAATATACACATACATATCTTGCTTAGTTAGTTGTCTTACATGCATACCTTTGCCTGGTTGGTATTCGCAAACATCATTCTGCCCAGTCCAGGTTGCTTCTTTAGTCCAAGACCACCTTTTCCGTTTCCTTTCTGCGCGCACGAAGAGTACAAGAATAAACTTAAGCATCTGGGAATTAGGGTTCTAGGGTTTGTACCAATCACGCGGATCTGTAGGTTAGTGGTGGTAAGTAGTCCCTATTTTCTTGCATATGCTTTTTTCCCACAGTATTGACCACTGACAAAGTGGAAAGTGAACGGCAAATCTAGCACATTTGTGCTTACATATATTCATTTCACACACACTCGCAATACTCTTAACTCCCCCCTCCCACTCAGTACAACCCCACACACATCCCTCGAATTAAACCCACCTCTCTTAACCCCCCCCCTCAAAACCCACCTACCTTCATACCACCGCCGGGATACTGCGCCCTTGGCCCCCCCCCCTGGTTCTGCTGTTGTTGCATCATCTGTTCTCGGTTAGCCTGCATCTCTCTCTTCTCCTCTTCGGCTTCTTGCGCCATACGCCTCGCTGAGCGTGGAATACGCGCACTAGCACTGTCGTCAACGCCAGTGAACGCCTTGACTATGTGTAAGCCTTGCTCCATGCCGTGTTCCATGATGGCGATACCCGCGGGGGGGACCTATACAATAGATAAGCCCGAAAGTTAGTGATATATATATATATATATATATATGAATGCATCGGATTCCACTATCGGTCAAGAAATGAAGGGTTCTTCGCAGTTCTGTAGAACAATGTTTATGACGACTTAAAGTCATCTAAAACGATACACTATGTCATCAACGTACATATGACCCTATGCACGGTTATACGTTTTTAGTCCGTCCATCTGATATAAACATGTCATAGTGCACTAGGCCAGAGAAAGCGGTAAACTACGTATTCAACGGGCGTATGATCTTATGTACGGTTATACGTTTTGGGCCTGTCCATCTGATATAAAATATGACATAGTGTATTAGGCCAGAGAAAGTGGTGGAGACACCACAGGGCACAGACGATATAACAATTGGGGATGAGGACATTAGTATATGTAATATCGATCAAGCGCTTGCTTAGAGATATCACATAGCAATTGGGAAATATATAGTTTCAATTGAGAGGGATTAAACTTCAAACCTTTCTAGGGCATGTAAGATACAGGTATGCGTAAACAGGACATACATACATACTTACAGCCTGAGAGCTCTGACTATGGTGATAGCAAAGAAAGGAAACACATAACAATTGGTGCTACAAAATGAGATAGTGCTTGATTTTTGAATTGCATGGTACATTGCCAGGGTTGTCGGATTGGGTGGATACATCTGTATGCCTGGAAAAATTTATAAGCATAACGATTGAATCGAAGTCAACACACGATGTTGATGGTGATTATCCGCCGTCACATATTTGATCAGATTTTCGCAAAATATTGGTAACGTACTCTTAACAAAATAGATGTATACAGAACACACACAAACATATATATATATATAAAGAATATATATACACAAACACACACACACACATATATACATATATGTGTTCGCCTCGGCATAGCAAATAAGAAATAGATCTATATCCTTCAGTTCGATACTTATTCATGAGCAATAAGAAACAAAGAGTATGACTCAAACAACGTACAGCTCTAAAAGATCATATACATCTCAAGCTTCATTCTCACTCATGCAGGTCATACACAATGATCTAGTACACATTTCTATTCAATTAAAATCACTTGATCCCCCTGCATATCAACCTGAGCTGAACCAAGTATAGGAATTTAGAGCTACCTGCAGAGCAGATACAGTTAAAATATACTATTCTAATTGATTTGAAGGATTACATGTTCCTAGATATTGGTACATACATCATGTTCTCACTAACCAATCAATCACTTCAATCCAATACACATCGCTTCATGTTCATGAATACCTACCTGGAGTGTGCCAGAGTATAAGGCAACACACACAGCTAGCGGCAGCAGCCACAGTGAGCGTCTGACTGTAGACGGTGTGTGTAACTCATGGCTCACTTTCTCAGTTGAGCCTTCAGATTTCGTTTCCTTCTTCTGTACATCGCCTGTCGCCTTAGCTGTGCTGGTTGGTTGGTTGGACTTGTCCACTCCCATCTTGGTACTAGTAAGTAAGCTAGAGACTAAACTATGTGTATTTGTTACTTGTAAGTACGATTGGGACTCAGCTATGGGCAGAGCTGTTTTTAAGTATACGTTTTGAGTATGTGGTCTAGTGCCTTGACGAGTGGTGTCTTTATTACAGAGTGAATATGTTTCCCATCAATCGCAGTAAGCTACTCTGTTGAAAAAAGGAAAGGAAATAAAAAGTTCATAGGCGTTTCCTTGGTAACTTAGCAACAGTTCTCGCTTAATTTTTTTGCCTTTTGGAGTAATCGGAGACTCGGGGTCTCCACTCTCCAGTCCTCAGAGTGCCAGTGAATGACAACTTCAAACCGTTTCCCGTTGGAACATTTGGAAATCGAGTAAATATACGTTTGCGTTTAACTTTTATTCAATGTACGGTCCGATGTATATTCTTAGGTGCACTTTGTCGGTCTAAAAACTAAAGTATGTACCATTTTTGATATAAAAACCAGTCCTAAAAAATAACATAGGTAGGCCCTTCTGATCACATCATAATAACCGTATGTACCCCATAACGTAGTGAGTTTACCAGACTCCCCACCCCCCCCAGTGCCAGTGACACTGACTCGGTAGTCTGTGGCTCGGTGCTCCCCAAACAGGTAGTGGGCTGTTTTTCTAGAATAAAAACCCAAGTTTAAACAGGCAAGCAAGGGTCACGGCCAGCCCACAACCTCAATATAAATATTTTTTTAATACACATATGTTGAAAAAAATGGAAATATCAACACTCTAAACATAATTGTTTAAAAAAAAAAACATGTATAAATATTACATACCATGAATAAAATGAAGTCCTTCGGAACTCGGAAGTTCGCGGTCCGGGTCAAAAACATGTTTTCGACATGGGCAGTTGAAACACTCTTGAAAGTTGAAACATTGCATTTATTCTAAGCCAAGCCCTCTCTATTAAGTTGTTCACCCACGAAGTAAAGATAGATAATACCTTGCAGCCACCAATGCTGTTATGTTTGTTCAGTGTATTTCCATTAGACCTACGTAACAACCAAACCCTCGAACAAAGTACAACAAGTGCGTAGACATATAGGTAAACATATACACTTCATCACCACCATCACTATGGCTTGGAGCGTGGAGCACCTCACTAATTTAGAGGTCTTGTACTACTTGGTGGTTTATTTTCTGATCTTTCTCTCAGTTGCTCTGGCGGTAGTGGGAGTGCTCGCTCTGGTGCTGTATCCCTTTGTCAAAGTGTTTCTCCGATGGTATGTGTGTCCTCTCTCGCTCTCTATATATATATATATATATATATATATATATATATATATATATATATATATATATATATATATATATATATATATATACATACTATCTTACATTTTATTCGAATAGAATTAGTGTTACCTAGCGAGTAGTTGACTGCATAACAACTAGCTATGCGTAGCAGTAAATAATCGTCAATACGTTCGTATGTTTGCACAATATACAACCATTGAAATATTAGCACAGTTACTTGTGTGCAAAGTAAGGTATAGATAAGCATCATATACAACTATAGCTATTTTCAATGAGCAAAACGACTAGACGAAAGTTTACGATTGTTCTAAAGGTATGCCGAAAGAATTAGAATATCCTGTAAGTTGTTGAATGACTATTCATATATATATATATATATATATATATATATATATATATATATATATATATATGCACACATACATACATACATATATATATTATATATATATATATTTATATATATATACATACATACATACATACTGCATGCATTGTACAAACGTACAATACATACATACATATATATACACGTACATACATACGTACGTACGTACATACATACATACGTACGTACGTACGTACATACATGCATACATGTAATATATATATAATACATACATACGCACACGCACACACATCATCACATCATCATATCATCAATATATATATAAAGTATATATATATATGCATATATATATATATAATATATAATATATCAATAATATATATATATAATATATATATATATATATATATATATATTATAATAATATAATAATACATATCACATACGTCAATAACGCACACAAAATGAAAACAAACAGACGCACGCACACGCACATCATCAAATATCATATATATATAATATAATATATATAATACATATATACGTCATGTGTCATTATGTTAATATATATATATATAGTAATAATATGTCATATATATATATCATCTACACGCACACACGTACAACATGTTTGTAATGCGCACACGCACGGGATAATATATTCAGTATATATATATATGTATATATAATATATATATATATATATATATATATATATATATATATATACATATATATATACTACATTATTTACATACACACACACACACACACACACACAACAATATATATATATATATATATATATATATATATATATATATATACATAATACTACACACACACACATACAATATATATATATATATTATATACATATATATATGAATATATGTATATTTACATATATATATATATATATATATATATATATATATATATATATATATATATATATATATATATATATATATACGTATGCATTTATAAATGATTTGAATCAAGTAGTTGTATTTGCCGATTCATTCAGTTGCTGTAAGTGTATGGATGTAAGTGCATTCACCTGTATGCAAGTGTGTTTTCCATATCTCCGTACACAGTTTGTTCATGTTCGCGTAGTCTGCCACACACTTAATGAATGGTATCCATTATTTTATTGCTCCATGTCAGGTGGGCTGCGTATGTGAATCGATCAGCAAAACGAGCGGAGAAATATGGAGAATCTGAAGCTCCAAATACAGTCGCTATCCTGGATGTCTTACATAGGTTCTTCTTCGGTGTTGGGTATGGTATCGGTAACTGAAGTATAGTTGGTGATCGTATACACAGAGTCTCGCAAGGCTTTCGGGTATGGTCATGGTTGCATATACTTCGCTACATTCTTGACCTTAACTGAGCGATTGATGCTTGGTGTACTTCTAGTAGAGACTGTCTACAATGGGGTCCGCCTTTCATTACCTACTGTGTTGCACACCGAAGCGATGTGTAATCGCCTGCGAAGATGTCACTGACGAACTTTCATCTTAAAATCGGGCCTTGCACCACCATAGATTGTCCGGGACAATCGAAGGAACACATATATCTTGCTGCAAATGTTCGGTACACCGGACACGAGGTGCAACTTGACCAGCATACTAGATCACTAGACACTCAGCTCACAATAGGCGGAGTTTGCGAGGTTAAAGTGATACGCCCTGTCCAATTGCTTTGGGTTTGCTCAGTTCAGGACTGCGGTATCGCATACATCACACACGGTGATCCTTCGCGTCAGTCGGTGACTGCACCCAAACCAAGTTGCTTCAGGACACTTTGGTACACGTGTCCGAATTTGAAGCAGACTGGTGCACTTGTATGGCCAGTATAAAAATAATATTAGCATGCTGTGTTACGACCAAAACTGGACATGCGGCGAAGGCAACTTGGTAGGAACGCTCATCGCCTTGTTGAGATATGGTTATATATATAATATATAGTCTTTGCTAAACAGTCAGGCATAGTATATAATCTTGACTTTGAATAGATGGGCACGCTAGTTTATTTCCATACGTACACACTCATTGGGTCTATGGCTGCCTGGTCTACCCTACCTGATATTTTGGGTCGATGTATGGTTGCTTGGTCCACTATACCTGATATTTATGGGTGTGTATATGGTAGCCCTCACCTTAACGGGGTCAATGCGGGGGGATATCCATGAAATGCACATATTTTATTGTATCATGCGCAATAAAACGGTCAGTATTCTATTGGAATTGATCATTGAAATGCTTAGGCTTGGTGACTAATTAGATTACATATAGCAGTACGCCCTGGGTGACTCTTGAAGAATATGTTTACAGTTCCGTGGCAACGTAGACTGTTGATTTCCGATACACTTTTCAAAATAGGAAATAGAGTGATCAGTGATCAATATCATAAAAGTATCGCAGCATTATTTATTACTGGCGAAACTACTGCAAAAATCAGTTACCCATCTCGCCCTCGGTTTCAATT